>JBBBDQ010030053.1:0-138375 GCA_037127315.1 Ascarosepion bandense
TATATATATATATATATATTCAAATGTAAATCATTTTCATAATAATGAGTCAACAGTGCCAGATGGTGCGGTAAAATATCGAAACAGAAATTTCCGTGTTGCAATGTAAATTAAATTATTTTAAATAAAAACAAGTTCAATTATAATTATATAATGGTCTACGATATGTTTCGTATTGAGCATTTTTTTAAAAAGTAAATGCCGTAGTACTCGGATTTCTAAAACTGTTGGTTCTCATCACATGCGTATATATATATATATATATATATATATATATATATATATATATATATAGGGAGAGAGAGAGAGATAGTTAAAAAGAAAGAAAGAATGAAAGAGAGAGTATATCTATTTATATTACTGATATATAAAGTGCAACATCTTACTATTATTATGAGAGCATAAGAATTCTTATTAACGAGGGTATTTAAACAATTTTTAAAAACGAAAAACCGCTTACTTTCCGTTCCTTTATCATTAAATATACTTGCGTCTAATCATTTATGTATTAAAAAAACTGCCAATTAGTATTTTTCCGCACACGAGAAGACAATGTAAGCCGCGGGAATATTTTTCTGCTTCACCATTTAATCCACTGCTGAGGGGGCGAACATTGTAGGATTTGGTTTTTAAATTATCACTGCTATTCATGCATCCTCGGCTTTTTAAAAATGGAGACAGACTATCACCTGTACCTCGAGCTTTCGTGCTGATTGTTTCGTCGTCAGGTGACCCGATACTTCCGTTCCCATTTTCTGCCCAGATCACACACTTAAATTCAAATAGGAGTTCTTTTCCCACACGAGTTCTATGTGAATTCGAGAGAAATGGTGAAATATAGCATTTGTAAACTGAAATAAATACAAATATATGCACATTGGTTTTCCTCTATTTTAACAGTTTACCTGTTGTCAATTAACTTCGTCTGGTCGATCCAACAACAATTTAGCAAACCATTTTGGAGAATTTTTGGTCATTCGCAATAACTTCTCCTGAAAGTGACTAAATATGTTTGAATCATCTTTGCTCTGATTTTTCTAATAAAATCTTTCTAAAGTTCAGAAAATGTTATTTCAGCTAAAATATTGAGAAAAAATAAGCAAAATGTACCAATTTTTTACATGACATCAAAGTATACGTCGATATAACAACTGTCACAAGCCAATGAAAAGTGATATAATTAAATAAAATTAATTAAACTAAAATGGTCTAACAACAACAAAAAAATAAAAAATAAAAAAATAAAAATAAAAACTTTTAGACAACCTAATAGAATAACCCGAATGTTTTAAGTATTCATAAATTTCGGACGATTACATCTTGCCAATTTGCTGTTTGAAGAGAGCTTACTGGCATCAAAATCTCTGTAGAATTTACTGTTCATAGATATCAGTGAAAGCGCAACTATTCCAGCTATTAAGCGGCTCTTTAACTAAACAGATGAAGTGGTATGAAGTGGCTAAAAAAGAAGTGGGGGAAATTAGAAATGAAATGAAAAGAAAGAAAATAACATGTTGATATGAAAACGAGAGATGCATGGAAAGGATAAAAATACTAAATGTGTCGAGTTAAAAGAAGGGAGAGTAAGGAATGAGTGCCTGTACAGATAGATGGACCCGAGACCGCGCCAGCCCACATGCTGCGAAGAGTTTGTTAGCTTCGCGTGCTCACGAGATAATGTTGCAGTCATTCCCAAGAACCAGTTGATTAACCACTGCAATGGTATGTTTACTCTGCGGTGCGCCGCCACTGGCAACAACAGAGACCATATTGGACATCGGCCAACTATCGAAACGGTATGGAGCTGGCCAAGGCGGCATCAAGAGGATGGAGAATTTGTGGTCATGACTTAGGGATGTCGGTGGTGGTGAGGGTTAGTCGTTGGGTGAGGGAGAGAGTTTGATGATGTGGGGAGGGAGTCGGATGGGTGATTTGAGGGGTTCGTTGTTGGGGCGTGTTGAAGTGATGTGGTCGGCCATCTTTGCAGTGGAAACTTTGCAATAGGGTCGGGATAAACATCATTAATTTTGTTAAGCTTCTCGATCAATGAAACAGAATTTTATAGGGAGATGGTGACGTAAATATTCGCATATGCCCTGTGTATGTTCGCCTATATGTAAGCGTTTATTTTCAGAGCAAAATCTATGTGTTGTGTGTTGTATGTGTGTGTGTGTGTGTATGTGTATGCAAGTGTTATTTGTTTCTGAAGATAATCATATTAGTATATTAATCTCACCGATCTTATTGTTAAACCTGTACGCCATGTTTACAACGCTTTCAAAAGGTCAGTCTGTTCGGGCAGTCATGTAATAAATCCACTAATTTTTATTATATAAAAGCATAGTAAATTTCAGCATGAAAGAAACATGGAACGCGCGTGCGCACACACACACATACACACACACACACACACACACACACACATATATATATATATATATATATATAAAGAGGGAGAGAGACAGAGACAGTGATATAGCGACAGACAGAAAGACAAAATATATTACTATATCAGTATGTGTATACATATAAATTTGTATAAACGTATTTAACTAACATACCGTATATACATACTCGTGTATATTGCGAGTGTTTTAATCAGTGTTTCACGCAAAATATTGCGGTCGCATTATACACAGGTAATTTGCTTCGGTGATCGGTTGCACTATACACAAATAATTTTTTTGCTATAAGGTTTAAAATCCATACAAAAGAAATGTCGTCGCATTATAAATGAAGACGTTTTATAAATTCGCTCATTCACGTTCTTTGTTTGGGATTTTGCCGATTCACAGTATAGTAGGGTCAGTTAGGCATTTAATGTCGGCATTTAACTCAAAAATTCGAAAAATGCATTCTATACCTCCTGGAATTCGCACTGGATGCTTCAATACGAACCTTTCAGAGGTTTTGGGTATCGTGCAGAGGACAGTGCAGGGGATTATAGTTGGATGAGTCTAACGGTTATTACAAAGGCGTTTAGAGTAAACACTAGTGATAGCGACGTTATGTCTTAATTTATATTCTCACAGGGCTTCATACTCGACTGGGTGGCCTACATCAAGTGCCTTGAGGAGGTAGTGTTGCCCTGGAACAAGAGGGTGGCTATTGGAAAACCCTATGTCCGGTAACAGAACTCTGCACCATGCAATCTAAGCAAGAGAACCTGGTTATACCTGTCAGACAATTTCTTCGTCCACATCATCACGTAAATCTTGTCACCAAACTCTTTAAACTGTAACCCCTTTGATTATTATGTGTGGGGCAAAGTTGAGCGGAAGATCAATAAAACTCTTTGGAACGAGCTTAACTGAAGGAACAAAATATGGCGGCACTCACCAAGTTAAACTAGGGATCGTCTCGACAGAGATTCCAGAGTCGTCTTGAAGAAATTTAAATATCTGGAAAGTGTTCTGATAGAGAATGGAAAGGGCGACATTGAGATTGAAAGGCATGGACAAGGACGCATTTTAAAAGCTAACCAGAGTACCGGCACATGACGAAATGGAAATTATGATTAAAATTTATTCAGAATTTATAGCAAAAAGAAACCTTTCTTTTAAAAGTACGTAAATGTTTACTTTGAATATCTAGTCTTTATTTTATTTTGCTTTAACGTAACCACTTGAAACTTCAGTAGATTTAATCATGTTCCATTCGATGTGAAAATATCGAGAAATGCATAAGTTAATTTGCAAATGACTACTTAATAACTAATGGCGTGAATTCTAGCTAGAGATGAAAAACATATAAGGATGAAAAAATTCTTTGGTGTCATTTGCAATAGCGGCTTAATGACAAGTATTTAATTCTATTGGACGTGAATTTAACACCTAACTATAGAGGTGTAAAGAAAACACACAGTTAAATAAAACTGTATATGATGAAGCTACTTCATAAGTAAGCGAAAACATAATCCTTAATGGTAATGGCATCCATTAGTTCTGGTAAAGTTCAGTTCACCTTGTGAGTATAAGGTTTTATAAACGTAAAATACATAAGATTAGTCTAATTTGAAAAGAAACTTCAAATACCATTATTAATAGGAAGTATCTGCTTACACTATACACGTACGTTTGTTATTTTATATATATATATATATATATATATATATATATATATATATATAATAAGTAAAGGACAGGTAGGAAAAGTATATTTAGTGCAACATTTTTACTTTATTAATTTTCTTTAGAGATTTGTTTAAAAGCACGAATTAAAAATTTCTTTTTAAAAATGAACAAGAGATATTATATTGAAATATTGAAATTTGTAACAGAGCTAAATATATTGTCTCCTTTCTCTACTTTCCTCCTGTTTCCTTTTCTTTTTCTTTTCTTTTTTTTTATATAACTTTCCCTTCTTTTCACCATCCGAAACCGGAACTCATCACCTTGGTTGCTGAAAATTTTGATGTCTTATTTCTTCGTTATCTCTCTCCCTGTCTACCCCATTTGTCTTTTTTTTCTCCCCCCCCCCCACCACTTTAACTTCTGTGACACGGTTAAATTTTGATTTTATGATTCTTTAATATAGACGCAATTTAAAAGGCTTCCGCTAATATCGAGTCATGAATCTCTTTCTCTGCCCCTCTGTTTTTTTTTTATGTCTGGACGACAAATTCTAAACTAGTTTTTCTTTCTTAATTCACACTCCTGTTTTTTTTTTTTGTTTTTTTTTTAACTTCCTCAGTATGGATATGTTTTAGGGTTTCTTCCGTTATGTAAATTTTTGAGATATACTTGAAATAAAAAAAAAATTGTTTTTGATCCTTGCTGAAGAAGCGAGATTTTTTACGCTATAAAACGTATGTAGAATTCGGAATATTTTTGACTATATATATATATATATATATATATATATATATATACTCGAAAAGATAGCAATCGGAAACCAGTACATCTGTTTGCCAGTTGAAATTGCTAGATGTAACCTAAGTTCTACACTAACAGTTTCTTCTCTCACACTTTAGGCACTTGGAAATCTCTTTCAGCTTTTTGCTTTCCATCTGACTTTTATCTTCAAAAGTTAAAATGCCCTTTCAATCTTTACCTTTCGTTTTCTTAATTTCTGTTCCTTTATTCCCCTCTCACCATAAAATTATTTGCTTTTCTCATATTCTCTCGCAGTAACAGTTACTTTCATTAAAACTGTCAATAAAGGAAAACTGCTTTCATAAATTATTGTTTTATTTGTTTTCTACGGCTAATCAACTTTTGCGGGTTATTTAAAGACAGAAAACATTTTAGGTTTTGTTTAGGTAGAGATAGTACGAGTTTAGCCATTAAAAGCCTTACTGATTAAAACATAGCTAGGAATAGAAGAGATAAATTCATACTTTTTCAGAAATTCTTGAATTAAAAATTTCAAGTCGTTATCCATTACCTAATACGCACACCCAAGCTTAGAGCAACCGGTATTCCCAAGTAGTCAACCATCTATGTAATAAGCAGGATGGTTAGTTGCTTAACTTTGGTGATCGTACGAGAAAATGTTTTAATGTGATGCGAACGCAAACCTCTGTTAGTAAATTAGAGATAGACATAAAGCTATAATTTCATCAATAGTCGGACAATAAAAAAGAGAACCGTAATAACAAATACGATGCACGTAGTCGGAACACCATCAACCAAGAGAGAGAGAGAGAGAGAAATAGAGAGAGAGAGAGAGAGAGAGAGAGAAACATGTGGAGGGAGAGATAAACTCAATGAGTAAGAGAGCGAGACCAAAAGAAGAGTTGAGAGAAAGTTACGACATTTGGAAAACAAGGTATACAGTATTTCTGGGTCTGTTGATAGCAATGCTTGTTCAAAAATCGTATTAACACATCAGTGTCAATAAACATATTGGTCACATATTTTACAACAAAGAAAATTAATATATAGGGAGCGTTTTAACAAAAAACGGGAGGTGAAAAATTCGAAGGCGCATTGCGATAGCGAAATATGCTTTCCAAAAGTTATGCAAATAATTAAGAAACAAGAAATGTTCATCAGACACACAAAAACGTTCTTAAGTGCTATGTAATGTCAGCCCACCTATATAGAAGTGAATACTGCTCAATCTCTTCAAAGGTAAAGAAGAGACTTGAAGCGGCAGAAACTTTCTTCTACAGAAGAATGCTAAGAATACCACAGACTGTGAGCAACGAGCGTGTTTTAAAGAATATGAAAACAAAAAAGACACTTAATATTAAAATCAGAAGGAGACAGTTGAAATTTCTATGAATCATAATAAGGAAAATAGGCTGAGAAATCTTGACACACACAGGGCATAATGAAAGCAAAGGGGACAAAAAACAGCGCATAACTTACCTAATAAGCTTGTGTAAATTGTTGACATAACAGGGTTTAGGAGAGATTGCAAAAATAGCAAATTTACTAAGAACCGCAAAAGACAGAAAATTGTAGAAATTCATGATTACCAAAGTCCTGAAGGGATATTTCACATAGAAAAAGAAGATTTCTATTTATATAGTGCGACTTTCAGCTGATAATATTTATTGAATAATATCGATAATAAATTGTTTTAGCTTTTAATTCGAATCTAAAAACATTAGCAACATAACACATCACTCAATTAGTCCTGGGCCTAACACATAGATGGCACCACTAATGAAAAATTCATATGATTTTTATTAATTACTCACCTTCAAATGGCACGTGACAAAAGTTGGGCCCAATCAGATTATTAGTTTAGAAATTACAGTTAAGTGAAGCTAGTGTTGCAAATTTTCAAAACAATTGAAAAATCTGAATTTCGTGTGTTGATATATTGCCTCTTGATGAGAAAAGATACTGTTCAAGTAAAGCAATGGTTTGATAAGTTTTATTCGGACTCTGTTTCGTCAGAAGCAATGGTTAAGAGGTGGTATGCTGACTTAAAAAAACGGTTGTACAGACACAAATGATACTGAACGCTAAGATCACCCAAAAATAGGCAGTTGTCCCAGAAAACACACACACACACACAAAAAAAAGATATTCACAGACATGTTTTAGCCCATCTTAAATTGAAGTTGCGTGAGATAGCAGAGGAGTTGGACATACCAGAAGACAGTGTCTTCACTATTTTGCATAAATATTTGTTAATGAGAAAACTGTGTTCGATGTAAGTGCCGCGTTCGCTCACAGTCTATCAAAAACAACAAAGCGTCGACGATTTAAAGTGTTGTTTTCAACCGTTTCAACTCAACAAGGAGTTTTTGCGTAAATACGGGACACTGGATGAAACACTATACTTTGAAGTCAAATCGGCAGTCAGCTGAGTAAACAGCAGCATGTGAAAGCCGTCCAAAGTCATCAAAGACATAAACATCAGCAGGCAAAGTTTTGCCCTCCATATTTTAGATGCGTAAGTTATTTGTTCATAGATTACCTTGACAAAGAAAGAACCATCAATATCGCATATTATATAACATGATTGGTGCGCTTGAAGAAATTGTCAAAAAACGGTTAGAAATGAAGAAGGAAAAATGATTGTTACAAGTCGATCGCAACGATGGCAAAACTACATCAATTGCACTTTGAATTGCAACGATGGCAAAGCTACATCAATTGCACTTTGAATTGCAACGATGGCAAAGCTACATCAATTGCACTTTGAATTGCAACGATGGCAAAGCTACATCAATTGCACTTTGAATTGCAACGATGGCAAAACTACATCAATTGCACTTTGAATTGCAACGATGGCAAAACTACATCAATTGCACTTTGAATTGCAACGATGGCAAAGCTACATCAATTGCACTTTGAATTGCAACGATGGCAAAGCTACATCAATTGCACTTTGAATTGCAACGATGGCAAAACTACATCAATTGCACTTTGAATTGCAACGATGGCAAAACTACATCAATTGCACTTTGAATTGCAACGATGGCAAAACTACATCAATTGCACTTTGAATTGCAACGATGGCAAAACTACATCAATTGCACTTTGAATTGCAACGATGGCAAAACTACATAAATTGCACTTTGAATTGCAACGATGGCAAAACTACATCAATTGCACTTTGAATTGCAACGATGGCAAAGCTACATCAATTGCACTTTGAATTGCAACGATGGCAAAACTACATCAATTGCACTTTGAATTGCAACGATGGCAAAACTACATCAATTGCACTTTGAATTGCAACGATGGCAAAACTACATCAATTGCACTTTGAATTGCAACGATGGCAAAACTACATCAATTGCACTTTGAATTGCAACGATAGCAAAACTACATCAATTGCACTTTGAATTGCAACGATGGTAAAGCTACATCAATTGCACTTTGAATTGCTTCAGCATCCACCCTATTCTCCAGATCTGGCCCACAATGAATACAGACTACCGACATCAAAATAATTCTTCAATGAAAGAGATTTGGTTCTGATGAAGAAGTGATATCGGAAACTGAGGGGTATTTTGAGATCAAAGACAAGCCGTTTGAAAAAAGTGTATCGAATTGTTAAAGAAGCGTTGGAATCAGTATATCACCCGAGAAGGAGACTATGCTGATGAATAAAGTCGAATTTTGCCTAAAAGTTGTTGTTTTGTAAGTTATGCTCAGGATTTGTTGAGTGATGTATTAAATTAGAAAAATCTAAAAGATACAGAACATATAAATGTGTTTTTGATAAACACACTATAGCATACCCATCGTCATAATTTTTATATTGTTTTCCATGAATATGGTCTATCATTTAAGGTGACGTACGCCACCTTAAATGATAGACCATATGTTATTTATTTGATTAATGACTGAAGAAAATAGATTCTGGTCTATTGATAATCAATATGTTGACCTTGAAACATTTCTGGCAAGGTGAACAAGAGTCAACTTTGCAGAATATGAAAGAGTATCGTCCTGTTTTAGATTAAGTTCTTTTGTTGGTACTTGCAGTTCTTAAAACCTATTTGGTCAAAGAACTTAGAATAATTCTCTTCATTTATCTCAAGACATTAGTTGGACTGACAATTCCATCTGCATTCGGGTCGGGTGTTCAGATGAAGAAGAATTGGTCGTGGGTACTGGCAAAGATCGAAGCGGGTGTCTGGACTTTGCTCCGAAGGCGGTTATCCTTAAAGTCTACAACTGAGGTGTGGTCCGTGTACGTCTTTCCTCTGATCCCTTACCGGTTGTCAGCACTTCCTCTTTGCATGAAAGGTGGAGAGATTACACGTTGTTCTCTCTCTTATGGGATGGATGCAAGAATTTATATTCACCGTTCGTGTCATGTGAGAGGATGCTACACTTGAAGTGTCATCAAAACTGCTCCAGGTTGGTTTTCCTACACTGAGCATTGATAAAAGATTCGCTGCCTTACCATCACTCCTCCCAGGTCTGAGGCTGAATGTCGTCGTAAACTCCGGGAACAGTCCGAAAAGGCCGTACATGCTATTCTGCGGTGCAAAGATCTTTCCTGGCAGAGGAGAACCATGTATCGGGAGATAGTGGAGGGGATTGAGTTGAACTAACTCTCTGAGCGTCTCAGCTTGTTGGCGACAGGTTTGCGCTCTTTCTGGTTCTGGGTACCATCAGCGAATTACCCCATCAACTCTGAGTTTTCGCTTACAAGGCAAATGACCCGAAATGCGCTATGTCTCAATGACGTAGGCTTCAAAGTGGGCTCGTCAAGTATGCCTGGCAGTTATCGGTGTGACCATGGTTTAGAAGAAACAGCTGCACACACCTGCTATCACTGTTTTCGGGTGCGCCTGTTCTGGGTTCATGTCAGCGAGTTGACGGCTCGTATAGATTCCGAACATCTTGTGTCCATTGATCTTGTGGTCCATTGATCAGTATCTGGTTGAATTCTTCCGGTATTAGCTCAAAAAGATGATCAGAACTGACAGAAAGCGTTTTTCATCGGCAGATTTCAACGAAATATGTGTAAGAGCGGCAAGCTAAAGTCTCTGTTCTAGATCATGTTACTTGTTTTCCATTTCATCTAAAAGAACTGTTTATTTAGGGAAAATATTTTTACCGAATTGGACGAATATAGTGTGGTCTGATGAAATGAGTCAATTTAGTTCATAGAAGTGAATTATAATTTATAAATAATCTAAATGATATGTTAAGTTTTCCTTTATATAAATCATTTTGCTCTAGATAACATACATTGAGCTCTCTATACAAACATAACACTTAATATTTTATATTAAATTCTCGCTATTCAAGAACTTGACATCATTAACTATATATATATATATATATATATATATATATATGTGTGTGTGTGTGTAGAGGTATTCAATATAAGTAGCAAGATTTAACTTGCATCATAAGCTGCAAACTACATATATTACAATATACTTTTTCATTGAGTATAACGAAATACTTATTCTACTAAATACAAGTAGTGTCTTGAATAGGCATACCTGCGAAGATTATACGACTCATAAAATAAGCAAACCGATTAAACATTCTGCTTGTGATTTTTATACAATTATAATAAGCCGAGAAGTAAATAATTTATATTGTGAAGAAAATTATATGAAAAAAATAAGCATGTCATGCCAGATAAACACCGAACTATATGTAATAAATGAAGGAAATAATTGTAAAGAATCAGCGCTTATGGTTGGTCAAGTACAGATATGAAGACAATATGGCAGCCAATAATAAAGAGAATTAGAGAGATAATAAAAAAACAATAATAAAAACTTGGAATATGAGGCTTGATAAAAACAAATATTGAGACATTATGTTTATAAGTCCTAAAAATTCGCTTACTAATGTCCCTAGGATCAGTGGATCAAAGCGTTTCTTGATTGATACAAAAGCGACTTGACCGAACGCATTGTGAGTGCAATACTGAATGGAAAATAAAACAAACTTAGTGTTGAGGAACCAAGAGAAATTATCTGAAACTTGAATAATTAAAGTTATGCCCCAGGAAATTAGAAGAATCTTACCCCTGTAGATTAAATTAATTCAAAATTTTAACTAGTATCGCCTGAAGGGTGCCGATGTGTGTTGTGGTGCAGTAGATATCGGCCCAGAACAAGAAATCGGAGCACCAAGTAAGAATTTCAGGTAAATTCGTTTCTTTCACTTCCGTACAAATAACATTGGGAAAATATTAATCCGTCGCTTCTCTCTCCAGCTATTAGTAAATAGCAGAACAGGTTGGGTTCTATAGTCTTGGTTTGCAACCAGTCTACCACAGAAAGTAATGGCAACCTAACGCGGGAAAAATCTTCTGCTTAGTCAGTTATGTCTCTTCCGAGACATGATCGCCCAAACGTATATATATATATATTGATGACACTCCGGCCTTCTTCAGTTAGTTAAGTGGTACGGGATATACGCTTGGGCGATCATGTCTCGGAAGAGAAATAACTGACTAAGCAGAAGAATATATATATATTTATCATCCGCAGACAGGTCTGTTTCGGTGTATCACAGCTCATCAGTCAGGTTAGACATCAGATTGCTTTTTGCCCAGGATTGAAGCCCGACCGAATTGGCGTCAGTCGGCGATTCTACCTCTGAGCTATCGGCGCTCGGTAGAAGTAGGTAGACTTTTAGCCTGTTATGTATCATGTATACACCCACCAATAGCCGAGAGTGTTCTAATTCACTACTGAATGAACGATGCGTAGATGCTATATATATATATGTATATATAAGTATGAGGACAACTTGTCAATAATCTAAATAATATCTTGAAGGTAAAGAAAGAACTGGGAAAACATAAAAGAGCATTTGAATTGAATATGTCATGAATTGGAAACAAATTTAAATAATCTATAGAAATTGGAAAAAAAATCTTTCATTTCAAAAATGTAAAGCGATATTGTTCTTCCGTTGGTGTTACTTCGTACACAGTTGTGTCTGCGCATGTCAGGAAGTGATAAATCCGCACGTGTCATCAAAGGTGCCGACGAATTTTGCAGACTTGAAAAAAATGAAAAAGGCGCAGTGATAAAGGAAAAAAGAGAAAACAATGAAGGGAACGTTTCTTTTTTCTTTTTTTATCACGTTCTGCCGCAAATAAGCCTTATAAAGAAATTCTGTTGCATCAAAAATTTTTACAAATCAACCATCCTGAGAACACGATGTAAGCGAAGCTATTATAATTCTGAAGGTAGTAATATTTTACTGCTGAAAATTGTCATCAACATTGCAATTCATACGCTACAAAAGACTTGTCGCATGACTAATAACAATATTTAATTGATAAAGTGATGTATTAATTCGTGTCAACCTACATAATGTTTCTTGTTGCTTTCTAGTTTCATACTCCATATACACTGAGCAAAACGTAGCTAGAGTTTCTGAGTGAGGGCGCAGAATCTGACATGGCAAGTAGTTAGACAAGATAACCTTAATGCCTCGGTCACAATGAAAGATGACACCAATTTTTACACCTGTCTCAAAAGGAAATTTTGGCCAAAGCTGACAAAGTAAACTACTATTCATCTCAAGGTTCACGCCGAAATCTGAAGAAGGATCTGCCATGTCATCGGTCCTGACTTGGCATCTCGATTTCAGTTACTTTCTCACCGTCTTAACGTGGCTTCTCTCTATCTTTTCTACAAATATTTTTATTGAGGAGCTTCTTTACCTGCTACCCCGAGTACATGAATTTATGCTTTCTACACGATTGGCATCTAGGTTCCACATTTTTTACTGTTGAAATAGCTAAATGCAACCGCCATCTCTACTACAGCAGTTTTTTTAACCTTTACCTCAAGAACTCTCATCTGTTTAGTTGCTTCCCTGATAACTACAATCTTCAAAAATTTAAAAGCAACGTCAATTGCCATTTTCTGTCTTCTTGAATACCGCTAATCTTTTATTCTTTCTTCAATACCCCTGTACCCAGTCTTTTTGTAACCTCATGCGCACTAGTGGAGAACCCGCTTGCTTTGGGTGAATGATTAAAATAAGAAAAACAAATGAATGTTCACACCAGGCGCCAGGTTTGTTCACAGGGTGCAGCTTCTTCCATTTAAATGGTTACTCACCAGATAAAACAGTACGAGAATCGTAACAGTAGGCAAAATTTATTCTGGTTGTGACCATCTGCTGTGAACGAGCGAGGCAGAAGTGAGTCAGTTGAGTGTAGCCGAGGGGGTTAACAGTCTGAAGGGCGTCTTCTTTTTCCTGTCGCAGCGAGTGGTCCCTTGTCACTTTCGAAGCTTTCTTCTGTGCCTCTCTGACTTGCTGTTAGGAATCACTGTCTTATACAGAACAGCCTTCTTTGACTAGTCATCTCTGCCTAAAACTATAAAACTAGGAGTTTGGCGAAACTAAGTGACCATCTTTGTTGGAAATATTTTGACTCACTCAATTAAGCTGATATTATTTGCCAATTATCAAAGTGATTTCTGTGATACATTACCGGTAGGTACTTAACAAAATATAAGATGACTATTGACATTTCCACACAGCTTACAAGGCCGGTATTACCAAGCCACCTGCGTTAGAAATCGACTATGGGGAGATTTGAACCCGCGTTTAAGATAGAAACCACATAACCTGAGACATATCTCATCATTTTATAATTGAAAGACTAGATATAACTATGCATTATATAATAACGGTTTATTTTCTCGTACTTATCGCTTGTGGAATTCTTTTCTGGCTTCTTGTTTTCGAGTTGACTTCGATCTTCGAAAATGCTTTGTCAATTGTCCTGCTTTGTTTTCGTAATACTTGTTGATTTATTGTTATTACACCTGAATGATGTTTTTCTTTTTTTTGATATTTTTTCACATTCACTAAATCCTTACGCCTTAGGGGCTTTATTGCTTTGCTTGGGGTGAAATGATTAAAAAAAGAAAAAAATCATTGACAGTCAGGATCATGGTGCCATTGTGAACGCAATGGTGCCTTCGTAGTGTGTTCTTTGCCAGGGCTATATACGTTTTTGGATTCAGATTTCTCCTTCTTCTAGACTGGATTCCAATGTTGGTTCAAGTGCCTAGTCTGTTGTACTATTTATTCTATAGCTTGGATTTTGCTATTTATCCTTAATGCATATGTAATATAAAGAATGCTGTTATTTTCAATTATTATTTTCATTTCTTTCATATTATGTCTGCTTTTTACTTAATATATATATATCGTCAACGTAATTAATTTAAATTGTTTATTCAGGTAGCTGCTTTTTAATTTCCTTATCTAAGTTCGACATATAGATTTCTGTTAGCTTGGAAGAGATAGAATAACCCAACCATCGCCATCAGTTTATGCGTATAGATGTCCTAAGTGGTCGTAAAAGTGAACATATGCGATACAGGCTAATAGCAGTTTCCTGAGAATTGTTGGTTTTGCTTATGGAGGTGGAAGTGACGGATGTTTATAGATGTAGTTAATTATAATGTCTGTTGCTCCCCTAACAAGTACGTTGGTGAATAAATTATCTGCGTCCAGTGATGCTCATACGCCGTTATTTGGTTTATCGCTTTGAGAATTTGGCTGAAGTCGTATGTGGAGTTTATGCTGTATTTAAAGTGTAAGTATGGCGTAATGACTGGGTTGATTGCTTTAGAAATGTGGTAAATGGGTGAATGAATTTGTGAGATTATTGGGTTTCGACCTTTTCCTGATTATAGCTCAATTAAACCACGTACCAGCAACACACACCGCATAACAAAACCAGAAATTCGACAAATACTTATCGATAAGACGGAAATACATCACGTAAGACCCATAAAACGACTACAAATATTAAAAAACTTAACCATAAAATTCAGACCTAACGGAAATAGAATATCATTCAGATCACAAAAATGGGGAACACAATGGAATTTATCGTCACACTTTAGTCAGCATAATCTACTAAAATACTTTGCTAACCATATACATACTTAGCCCTCTCCAGAAGTACACACACACACACACACACAGACAGACAGACAGACAGACACACACACACACACACACACACACACACACACACACACACACACACACACACACATATATATATATACCTTCTCACACCCTGATTGAGCCCTCTGGAAGAATGGTAGACAGTAGCTATTCTCTTATACACGCATCGCTCATTCACTAATGGATTAGAGCACTCTGGCTATTGGGCGTGTATAATGACAATATACATGCTAAAAAGGCTGCCTTCTTCTACCGAACGCCCATAGCCCAGAGGTAGAATCACCGACTGACGCCAATTCAGTCGGGTTTCAATCCAGGGTGAAAAGCAATCGGAGTCTAACCGTACTGATGAGCTGTGATACAGCGAAAAAGATCTGTCTGAGGACTATATATATATATATATATATATATATATATATATATATATACATACATATATTTATTTAACTTTTGTGATAATTAAATTAGACCAGTACACATTTGCATTAAAAAGTGTTCAATACAATTATATTGTAGAACTTTTGAAAGTCTTTCATTTAGAAACGAATTATTTCGCGACCTCGTTTTCTACCTTTCGGTGTCTTTACAATCACTGATTTTATCGTTTTTCAAACGTTCATGTAACAAGGATTCTTTATGATGCACAATTTTTAAAATTAGGTGAAGTCACTTAAGGGTCTTAGAACATTTTCATCCATGACTGTATCATCCTAGTAGATATTTATTAGTATGGTTACACTTGGACCGTTGAACGAGAAACCGGGGAGCCGAGTTCGAATTTCAGCTGAATCCATTGTATTCACTTACGCACAAATACCCTTGGGAAAGGTATTAATCTGTCTCTTCCCTCCAGTTATGGGTTAAATAGCAGGACAGATTGGGTTCTATAGGCTTGGTCGGCAACCAGTCTACCGCAGAAAGCAATAGCAACCTACTGCGGGATAATCTTCTGCCCAGTCAGTCATGTCTCGAAAAAGACATGATCGCCCAAGCGTGTTTCACGTATGGCACTTAACTAACTGACTGACACTTGGACATAATTTCTGTTCTTTCATTTTGTAATTTATTTTTATCTGGAAACAACATAAGAGCCAATTTTTCCTTCTGTCGTAATCTGCCTATTTTACCACCGTTGTAAGATTTGGCTATATTTACTATGATCCCAGTTATATCGGAGTTTTTCCAAACAGATGAAGTTAATTTTTAAATAATGTATCTCTAAAAAAAATTGTCAAACAAAGCAATATTTGATGAAAAGAAAAAAAGTTTATGAAGATGCCTTAAGAAATGGCGATAAGAACATTTTAAAATTCAAACTCCAACCAAGCAGACAAATAAAAAACAATAATAGAAATAGAAACCTGGTTCAACCCACCGGTTAACTTAAAAGTAAAAACTAAAATAGGAGAAATATTTTTAAACCGATCGATAAACACTTTCCATAAAGCTCAGAGTTAAACAAAATTTTCTATAGGAATTCAATCAAACTGAGTTATAGCTGTACGAGTAATTGAGAAAGAAACCTAAATAACAACGAACAAAACAATATCATTATTAAGAAACGTAACTGCAAGGACAAAATAAATGCTCACTTAACGGACTTTGCAATACAAAAGGAATTATTTCCAAATAAAGAGTACGTGACATAAATGGTCAAAGCAAACTTACTTAACTTAGCATCTACCGAAGACAGTTTTAAAGTTAGATGGAATAACCACAAGTCTACATTTAAACTGGGTATAGCGAAGAAAACGGCGACTTACCTCGTCAAACCAAGCGACTACGACGTAAAATGCGGCGAAAAAGAAAATTACATACCCAAAACAAGTCCGCCGCAGGAGTCGCTATGGGAGTGTATGCAAATCTTCGGCGTCCTCTCTGTGTTGTCGGCCAATGGAAAAAATTGATCGGCCGATAAAAGCAGTCGTTCTCGAAGCGAAGAGGAGGTTTAACTGGTTAGGTGGATAGCAGTTGGCGAGATTGGACCGGCGAGTTGAATTGTCAGCATTTTTCTTTTTCTGGCCCGAAATTCGAGCAATTTGTGAGAGAATATTTCCTACACTGGGGTACCTCAAAATTTGTACAAAACTGTCTAGACACGTGTGGATACTTAAACTGAAGTATGGAAAAGACCTCGATATAACTTGGAGCATAGTAAACATAGCCAAACCATACAACAGCGGTAAAGTATGCAAATTATGCTAGAAAGAAAACTTGGCTATTATGTTGTTTCCAGAGAAAAATAGATTACTAAATGAAAGAATAGAAATTATGTCTGTAGCCATTCGAATAAATACTTACTAGGATGATACAATCCCGGATGAAAGTGTTTTAAGACGTTTAAGTAACTTATCCTAATTTTGAAAATTGCTCGTTCGTAAAAGATTCCTGTTACGTGTGCATATATATATATGCAAAAGTATACTTTGTAATAATCCGAGGAAAAGAACAGTATAGTTAAATAAAGAAGACAAGAGAAAACTATATTTTTCTCGCCTACGCGTTTCGTCTTGTCATGGACATTATCACGACAAAGAGATCAATTTAATTTTATTGTAAATAACGTATCTATAAACAAAAAAAATACTTGGTAACTAGAAAAAATCTCTCAAAAATTATAAGATTAACGGAATTTATTAAGAAACTTTTTTCCTGTGCAGTGTAATATTATATTATGAGCTGTTAAGATTACGGGAATTAACCGTTTTCTTTGGCTTCGTTAATATTTTTGTTGTGTATGTTGGTCTGAGAAGTTTTGTATGTAGTGATCGTACCGAAAATGTCATAAAAATTTAAAAAAATACGCATACACCAACACACACATATACAAAAAGAATCATAAATGAAAAACAATTGAATATACAAAAAGAACACAAATAAATAGATATTACCTCGCACAAACAAATGCACACAAACACACGCCTAAGTGACCCATATATACACGCTATATACACGCAAATATTAAAAAAACTAATAAAGAAAAGTATAATTTGAATTTCTACAGAACCTTGGAAACAGATTTTATGATCATAGGTATGCTGTCTCTAGGCCACATCTTAAATTCCAGATAGCTCTATCGAAATATTTATGGGAATTAAAAGACAGAGATCTCTCTCCAATGGTGATTGAATTGAAGATTATAGGAAAATCCCGAACCCCTATTAGCTTTAGAAATAGCTGTAACTTATGCTTAGATGAAAAAATAAAAATAATTAATTTTGCTGGAACTAACCAACTTTTGAACCAGAGGAATAAAGTTATTTTTATATGCTGAGACAAAACAGATTTAAATTACCTGTTTAGGATTTTCCATCCTAGTAATTTTCTTGCAAATTCAGCTTCTTTTGTTAATTTTCTTTTGTCGTTTATTTATTATTATTTTTAAAATTATTTGTGATTGTAATTATATTCAGCTATCTATATTCATTTTCCTTTTTGTACGTTTGTATTTTAATTTTTTTTCTTTTTTTCCTTGTATAGTTATTTTAGTTTTTGCGTATATGTACTTGTATATTGCGTGTATATATGGTCCTGTAAGGTGCGACTGTGTGCATTTGTTTGTATGTGGTAATATCTATTTACTTGTGTTGTTTTATATACTAGATTGCTTTTATTTTATGATTTTTTATACATATGTGTGTTGGTGTATGTCTAATTTTAATTTTTGTGACATTTCTGGTACGATTGCAACTTCTATGCTAAGCTGTATACTTCTTTACCCTTCACATAACTTCTATATTTCTTGTCTGAGCTAACTTACTTTTTTTAATATCCGAAATTAAATTAAACTATTTTTTTTTTTGGTGTCTAACAAGACGGGCGATTTTTAACAGCCTATCGGAATAAATCAGGATTTATAAACGCTTTAATTATGCGTTGAGTTTTCTTATATATATATATATATATATATATATATATATATATATATATATATATGAAGAATACTTCTTCGGGGTCCTGAGTCCCTTCAGTAAGTTGGCGAGCATGGTTCTTTATTTTCTACCCTTAGAAGCACATCATACATTTTCTCGTTGTTATCTTTTCTAAACTGCACTTGTGATGATACCACCAACCAAGCAAAAGCGAGCAAACCGGATGTTGGCTCTATGCCGACCAGAAAGCTAATGAATAAAAAGTCGTCGTACGCAAGTGGATTCGCGCAGATGTTCCGGTTGAAAAATAAAAATTAATCAAATATCAAATTACCATTTTTATTTATCATTCAATGAGAAGCCCGGAACCATATACAAGGATGAAATGCGAAACGACCAGCGTTTTGAGCCAGAAGGAAAAATATAAAAGCCGTGACAAAAGGCACCCAAACAGACAGGCACAGACAGAGGAGAAGAGTGTAATTAGTTTCTTCCTTGACATATGTCGAGCGGCTACTATGTTCGTCTCCTTCTTCCTGCCATGTTCTCAAAGTACTAACTGACCTTTTCTAAGACATTCCACAAACCAACTTGCTGACCTACTGACCTTAGAAACGGTAACTCGATAATGAACGTTAATCATGCTACCAAGCTTTTTACCTTTCAGCGTTATATCTTCCTTGAACATTCTTTTATCTCCTTCAGCTCATTATTATCCGCCATAAACTCTTTCTAACTTCGTTGGACCTTTATTCCAAGTATTGTTTTAATTGTAAAACATTAATTGAAATGTATATATGTATAAATATTATTTTACACTCAAAATTGCCTTTCTTGAATTTATAATCATTTATGAATTATAGTGGGCTATCTTCCTACAAGGCCAAATTCCGTTGACCTACTACGGAATCCTACTAACCCCTCACTACAAATGAAATAAGAGAAGAGATACCCGCTATAAAATGGTAAACCCCGACGCGAAATGAATACGCATAACGCAACCTTCTCCCTTGAACACACATAAAGGCAATTCCACAAATAAATTGGTATTCTCCAACGTTACATCAAATAAACTGGCGAACCTGAAGTTCCCCAAATAAACTCGTAACCAACATGTGGATTTTCAACACACACACACACACACACACACACACACACACACACACACATATATATATATATATATATATATATATATATATATATTTTCTAGACATATGCTATTAAATATAAGAGACAATGAATGTCTATTATGTTTAATCATGAGCCGTTCTAAACGTCGTATTTTTGCTTTAATTTCAGTTGAAAATAAAGACAAAAATTCTCCAACATTTGGATAATTATTTATTGGTTTTCTTCTAAGCCGAATCACATGAGCCATCTTCAGAGAGGTAGTTTAAACTGAAATATTATAAAATCCACCATCACCGACGATTTTATTTTGTGTTGACATAAAACTCCGCTTGGCAACGGCAATAGTTACCAAAAATAATAAACGCAGTTCTTAAGTTTGCGATGCGGTTTTATGACGTCACACCGCGGGATAGCGCGAAATGACAACAAAACCATCTAGTCAAATGCAATGTAATATGTTATTTCCTGTTTTAAAGTTGATTTTATTGAGTGTTGGTTGTTTTGATTTGATGTACATGGCCTCCAATATCTGCAGGTTCCTCTTACTGTGTGTATGAGTAAGGATCACCGTATTGTTGACCAAAATCTGTCTGATATTACCTACATGTTTATGTTTTTCAGAGAAATGTTGTTTAAATGTACTCTGATCAGAAAGATGACATGTAAGTCTACGGGAGAGCGTGGTTGTGGTAAAACCAATATATGTACTAGGTTTTTGAGTAGTATCAGAGATGCAATCTCTGAATGGGCATGTAAATTGGTACACTACATTGGTTTTTTGTAAAGAATTTAGTTTAGTGCCTGTTGGGTTATTATATATATTATATTATATTATATATATATATATACAAAAAAAATCTTTGGACTTTCAGCGAAATTTGAATATTTCTCAAACAAATTCACCATGGCAACCGACGCTGAAGTAACAATGAACTCAAACCAACCAACATGTAGATTTTCAACACACACACACACACACACACACACACACACACACACACACACACACACACACACACACATATATATATATATATATATATATATATATATATATACAAAAAAAAACTTTGGACTTTCAGCGAAATTTGAATATTTCTTAAACAAATTCACCATGGCAACCGACGCTGAAGTAACAATGAACTCAAACCAACCAATTCAAGCTGTTTCAATAAAACCTCCGAACTTTCTCGAATCGAATGTAACGGCTTGGTTTGCTATAATGGAGGCGCAATTTAATATTGCAAATATCAGACAGCCCCACCAAAAATTTTTCAATATTCTGGCAGCACCCCCGTGGATATAGTAGAAAAAATAAAACCTACTATATTACAATCAAAAGATTAGGACGCACTGAAAGAATCAGTGACGGCGCATATGGAAAATCAAAACCGGAGATGCTGGATAAACTAATGTCATCAGCAAAAGTATCTGGCCGTCCATCTGTGTACTTGAATGAACTCGTGGCACTAGCAGGTCAGATTGGCGTAGGGGAAGATATCGTACGCCCCAAATTCATACAAGCCCTACCCCACTCTATCAAGCCTGTAGTAGCAGCACAAGTTGACTTAGATACAAATCGACTTGGAAAAATAGCAGACGACTTACGGCTATATTTTAATTCGCAAGATTCCGCCTATATTCAACAAGTTAGAGAGAAGAAAAAAGACGAAACAAAAAGGACACATGGCTGTTCCCATAATGAAAAAAATATTCTCCACCAGCGTTCGCCCTTTCAGCAAGAACCAAAAACCCCAAATTTGCCGAGCGTATTTATATTTTGCGGAACGTGCAAAATTTTGCAAACCGTGGTGCAGGTGGCCTAACAAAAGTAATCTTCAAATGCAACCCAGCTCTCGCCCAACTTCACCAATTCTGCGTGGGAATTCGGAAAAAACTACCTAGGCGAGAGATGTTAGCTTCCATTTCCTCGCCGCTTCTTGTTGTAGCCGCACGGTTAGGAGCTGAGAGAATAAATTTTATTGTGGATACAGGAGCTGCTGTATCTATACTACCAAAAAGATACTTAAACGGAGCCGTTATCTACCCAACCAATATCTCCTTAGTATCAGCTAACGAAAAAAAATTGAATGCTCAGGACAAGTGGTACTAAATCTAACCCTACAAAACCTAAGACGAGAATTCACCTGGACATTTATAGTAGCCGAAACTGCTCGGCCACTCCTAAGGTATGACTTCCTAAACAATTTCGGATTAGTGGTGGATTGCAAAAATAACAAACTAGTCGATAAAATGACTAACAGACAATCGAACGCGCACCCATCATCTATTATAATGAATATAGATGTAGTACCGAACAAAAATGACAACAAAACAGTGAGAACAATCCAAGAAAAATATCCTAAATTAATTTCTCCTCATCGCGACACAAATGCGACGAAACCAAAAATATATCACGGGATAGAAACTGGTAGCAATCCTCCTACCTTCTCCAGAGCCAGACAGCTATCACTTCAGAGATGTGGCATCGCAAAAGAGGAATTTAAGAAACTACTAAAAGCAGGAATAATTTCTCCCTCGAACTCAGAATGTAGTTTAGATTTACACATGGTACCGAAGGCAGACGGCACATACAGACCTGTCGGCGATTATAGACACCTAAATACGATAACAAAAGCCGATCGATACCAAGTGCCAAACCTAAATTCCTTGGCTTCAAAGCTTCATAACAAAAAATTCTTCTAAAAAATAGACCTGTCGTCTGCTTATCACTAGATACCAGTGCACCCGGGTGATATCTGTAAAACAGCCATCTTTACCCCTTTCGGGTTATTTGAATATGACTACATGCCTTTCGGACTACGGAACGCATCATGCACTTTTCAAAGAATGATGGATAATATATTCCGCGATACCGATTATACATTTGTGTATATTGATGATATCCTGATCTTCTCAGAAGACGAAGAAACTCATTCTAAACATATCGACAAAGTACTAGAAAAACTAAGTGAGTACGACTTTAAAATTTGTCTTTCCAAATGGTCTCAAACCCCGTTCTAAAAAGTTAAATGAACTAAGTGAGTTTCCTCAACCAAATGATTCAAAATCACTACGCCGTTTCCTGGGAATGGCGAATTTTTATAGGAAACTTGTGCCGAATTTCAGTAACATTATATTACCGCTAAAATTGGAGTAGATAGACTAAGCTATCTCCCGGTTCACACTCTACCCACATCTACTGAACAGATGAAGAGGCTCATCCCTTGTTCCCTGTTTAGGATGTGGTTTCCGGCTTTCTCTTTTTCAATCTCTTTACTCTTACGTAGCCCCCTGCGCATCAGTGGCGTTATCGCCTTGCTCGGGGTGATATGATTAAAAAAAAAACAGAAAAAATACGCCTAAACCAAAATTCAAAATCTTTAACAAAGGAAGAAGTCGAATCTTTTAAAAACATAAAAAACACTTTAGCAAATATAACCGTTCTAGCATTCCCCAATTCGAAAGCTAACAATTATCAGATCGTAACAGATAGTTCAAACTATGCGGTGGGTACAGCACTTCACCAAATGATTGACAACCAACACATCCCCATAGGCTTCTTTTCAAAGAAATTATCCCAGATCCAACAGAAATATTCTACTTTCGACAGAGAACTATTAGCTGCCTATCTAGCGGTTCTCCACTTTAAACATCTAATAGAAGGTAGAAATGTAATGATGCTGACGGACCACAAGCCACTTTGCAGTGCTTTTAAAAGCCAAGCCTCTCTCAAATCTGACAAACAACAGCGTCATCTCTGTTTTATTAGTAAATATGTGAATGATATTTCACACATAAGAGGATCGCAAAACATAGTAGCTGACTGTTTATCAAGACCTGTAAATGCTATAACTATTGATGTGTGTGACTTACAGGAAATAATGAAGCATCAAGCTACTGACAACGAAATCCAAACATTCAAAGACTAACTGAAAACATATACAATAAATAAAAAGGACACTATATTATGCGACATGTCATTACCTTTCCAACGACCTTTTGTGAGAGAAAAGCTCAGAAAATCGGTATTCGACAGTCTGCATAACCTGTCACACCTGGGAATAGCAGCTTCCAGAAAAATGATAAAATCCCGATATTATTGGCCGAATATGGACAAATCAATAAAAGTTTTGTGAATAGAATGCCAGCACTGCCAACAAGCAAAAGTCACAAGACACACGAAGAGCGAAGTAAGTCCATTCGAATTACCTACTAGCCGTTTTTAAACCGTACATGTTGACATTGTCGGTCCCTTACCACCAGTAAAAAACCAAACGGACCCTTACTTTTCACCTTACCGATATTTATTGACATGCATCGACAGAAACACGAGGTGGATAGAAGCATGCCCAATAACGGAAATTACGGCGAAATCTGTATCAATGGCCTTTGTCAATCTGTGGATCTCCCGATTCGGTGTTTATGATTAAGATTATGGCCGGTGTTTATGATTTAAGATTATGGCCGCTAATAATGGATGCTGGTAGGACATCTAATTCTATAAAGTTTTTAAACTTTAATTCATGATTCTTGAACCTGTTTACATAATATGCTTATGTATGTGTATGTTAAGACTATACACTTCCCTCTTCTATCAGAATCGCCTTACTGTTTAGTTTGCTGAGAAAACACATTCAAGTCTTTTATCTGTTGTATATTTATTGAATTTATTTTCTATCTTTCCCAATCCTTGTTGTAACAACCATTTACATAAACTTATTAGATAGGTTATGCGCTACTTCCACTGTCCCCCTGATATATCACGAAAGTCGAATTCTCAAAAGATTTCGTCATTTGGCCTGGAAAATTACAAAAAAAAAAAAATTGTGTCTCTTATCTCTAAAATTTTGTCGTTACAAAACCACGTTTGCTGCAAAAACACATATTTTATTGACATAATATCTTCTTCATATGTGATGTGTGATTGTCCAGAATTCACCGCCGATATTATCTAAAAGTTCAATACTTTTTTCTTTGCTTCTAAAGAAATTTCCCGTTTTCTGAAATCATCTTGCACATATACAAATCAACCAACCGTCCGTGCATAGAATACTGCTGTCATATATGGTCAGGTGCTCCTGATGTTCATCTCAGTGTTCTCGACAGGCTTCAAAGGAAAATGTGATAGGTCCCGACTTGGCAGCTCGACTCCAGCCACTTTTTCACCGGTGGGACGTGACTTCCCTCTGTCTATTCTACAAATAATTTCACTGGTGCCCCTTCCGTATGAATTTACTCGTGCAACCAGACTGGCAACAAGGTCCCACCTATTTACAGTTAGATTAACCAAATGCAATTCTACTCCAGCAGCTTCTTTTCCTGAACTTATTGCCTGTGGAACTCCCTTCCGTATACTTGCTTTCCTGACGGCTACAACCTCCAAGATTTAAGTGCAATGCAAATACCCATCCCTTATCCATTTGACTCCAGTTCTTTTTACATCATTCTGTATATCTTGTTCTTCTCTTTTTCTCTCTACCTTCGCAACTGTCTTCACAACTGTCTTCCCATCCTTCTTTTTACTCATTCTCTGACACTCCCTGTAACTGGTTCGTCTTTCTCTTCACTCTCCTCCTGTTAAAACATTTACTCTCTTATGTAGACCCCTGCGCATCTGTGGTGGTACCGCCTTGCTTGGGTTGAAACGATTAAAAAAAGATTAGTTTATGGAAGGCATTTTTCGCGATTCCAGTGCGCATTTGGATTTCGGTTTCGCAGTTTCCTTCTCTTTAAATTCTTCCTTAATTTTTTTTTAATTTTGGTATTTTGCGTTTGTAATTCGATTGTTTGGCTACTTTTTTTTTACTGACAATCACGCATTCTGTATCCTTACAATTGATGCTTAGTTATTTTCCTGGTAAACATTAATTGATAAATTATAAAAATAAATTGTCTTTATCTTCTGTGAATCATTTCACAAAGCTACAAGTATTTAAAGCAGACAGTATTCATTACATTAATATTACTTTGCGACCAGCTTGCTAAAAGTCTTTCGCAAAGATCCCCATATATTAAATGAAGCATAGCAGACACAATACCACACTTGTAGATTCTAATAAAAATTAATCTCATTGCTGTGATAACAGGCAGCAGGGTACCTAGGCTTATTTATACCCGGAATCACATGGCCGCTGTTTCATAGTGAAGCAGTAAGATCCTTCAGGTTTCAGAAAGTATTCATCGAATATTTTAGCTAAAGCCCTGCTGTTGATCCTTTTGTCGAATTCAGTCTCCACACTCTGTTCTGGTCTTTTCAAGGATTACGTTATGTGTTAACATAAGACAACAATAAAATAAAATACGTGAATTGCAATTGCATATTATTGACATATCTCGACATCTCTAAATATTTACCATGCTGATTTCACTTCCTTCATTTATGTCGGTTTATGACGCGTGTTCCGTGTCTTTCCAATTAGAAATGTATAAAGCTGGTTTCAGTCAGTTCGTGTCTTCCGTTGTTGACTAATTCAAATAGTGATTCTTATCCCCACTTACTGTGGTCTTGCCGTCTCTGCTGACACGCCTGGCAGTTAGAGATGCTGCTCAACTTGCAATTCAACATTCTCACTAAATCCTTTTACAAGTCATGCCAACCCTGCAACGCCCACACCAGGCGATTTAGTAAATTTCCTTTGAAACAGTGAAGACCAGATCGGTCACGTTTGTGGCTTTAATTAATATTTAAATCCATCGACCGATTGCTAATCTGGGTTTGCTGTCCGCAGGTCCCCCGTCCAATTTGTATTAATGACAGACCGAAGGGCTGATCGTCACTACAGTCGTGTCAGCTCGGTAACGACGCCTCCAAAACGAATCTGAAACATGTCAAAATAAGACCCGGATCTTTCACTTCCCGCCACCAACTCGCGCCAATTTTCACCAGTGTATCCTTATTCCTACTCGAATTTCTTTTCTATGAGTCGGTTTGTATTCATGACTCTGGGTTGGTCGTATTTCAGTTATTCGTTCATTGTAGTGGAATAATTACATACAAGGCAGATATAGATATGTATTCGATTAATTATTATATATTTTACAAATCTACCAATATACATTGCTTAGCTTTTTCTTCTTATACGAATAGGAACTAATTTTTGCATAAGGAACGACTTTCAAGATACTGAAAAAAAGACATTCAATAAATGTAATTTTAGAATATATTATCTATTATGTTGGCGATAATGTTCCAAATTCTTATGGAAAGCTTTCTGATTACTATTGATTCTTGTCAAGTATATCTTTCATGTTATTATGTGACTTCATACATTTAATATTTTTTAACACTTAAGAGACAAAAAGGTAAACAGCAGTGTCAATCCAATGGGACAATGATCTTTGTTTCTAAGAACAAATTGAGTTTGTCTGAGAGCATCTTTAGATGAGTAAGAAGTTGCTGAGGTCCAGATCCTATCCCTTAAAATCAGCTCCAGAATTCAATAACGGTGAAAGAATAGTTGCAATGAATGGTTTGACTCTGCTGAGATGCAAGTAATGCATTTGCCAAGTTTTGTAATACATTTTTAAATCCAAATATTATTTTTTTATGCATTTACTACCACTCAAAGCAAGAGAAAACAGATAGATTGATGTCTTTTCAACGGCATTATTGTAGATTTACCGTAAAAGACTCGGTCAAAATTTGAACTCAAGTTGCCGTTTTCATTACTCACACTAAATAGTTGACATTTTTAAAATAACCTACTTTTCGTCAGCCTACGACCGTTTATTGTTTATATGTTCGTCTCTGCATTCTTGACCGAAAAAGCGATATATATATATATATATATATATATATATATATATATATATATATATATAGATTCCGGCAAATTTTTTGTACGAAATGGAAGAAATATTGTAAGGTCTGATGAAATGAGCTAAGTAGCTCATATGTAACACTCTGCACCGGCTGGCACTCCCATGTGACGATCCCAGTTGTGACACTGCTCTCCGGTCGCGACGATCCCGTCCGATGATGTTGCCACAAATGCTGGACTACAGGACGTCTTTTGCAACAACGGACCACTGTCCCACGTTGTGATTAGATCGCAGAAGTCTCGTCGTGCAATTTCAATAGTCGTCCTTTTTATCCAGTCCGGACACTGATGTACACTTATGAGTTGAAAAAAAAATAAACACGGCACAAAAAAAAAAAAAATTAATAAAATAAATGAACGAAGTCGAACACGCCTGGAGAGCTACGTAGAATGTCTTTATATAAAGAAAAAAACAATGTCTGTCTTTTCCCAAGAATACAGTTGTCGAAAATGATATACAATCGTCGAAAATGATTTTTACAACGGAGAGAGAAAGTTCGCCAAAAGTATCATAGTTTCTAATCGTTAAACGAAATGTTTTGTCTAAGTTTCATTAGCGTTGAAATAAACAGATCTCTTCAAATATTCGCCAAAGTCTCTTGTATTTCATTAAAAGACTTTTCATTAATTCTCTATAATCAGGATTGTCAATTTTCCTATGTAACTTCTAAAACAGTTCTTTCGGGTCCTTATCGGAGTTTAACGGAGTTTGCCGAGGTTGAACGAACGAAAAATCAGAATTTTCGATTTTCCCGTGATTAAAAAAATAACAATAACGTTTTTTCGGGTTAAATTAAATCGCATTATTCCAAATGAACTTCTTTGAGTTATTTGCGGCAGGTTTCATTCGAAATTAACTCTTTAGCCATAAGTTCTATGGTGTGCGACCAGCCGTGGTTCATGACTTCCCGGCTGGGGCCATTTTCGCCCCAGCCGCTACATTTCGACTGATAGCAGCTCTAAATCAAAAACTCTCACCCAACTGACAAAAAACTCTCTCCAACTGAACTTTTCGTGTCGAGCATCTATTTTTACAACCAATTTCGATACTCTCTGGGGATCCGGCCGGCTCACAGTCTTCGGCCAATGAAAATCGGTCTCCGCCCCTTCGATTTGCGAATGTCTTAACTCGACCAATGAGATCATGCCATCTCACATTGAACCGAATCCAGTTCGGGTCACTTCGGACTGTTGGGCTAAACAGCGACCTTGTCTTTCGGGTGACCTTATCAAATCACTCTGACACTTGTTTTGTCTACGCGTTTTCAGATTAGCGGAATCAACATTTCAAATCTAAGGGAAATTTTGTTTGAACATGAAAAGAGGCGAAAATCATGAAAGACGAGAAAAGTATATTTATCCAAAATAACTTTATTTTATGCTCCCGTGTTTTTTAGAAGCACTTGATGGTACTAAAATTATTATCTTTTTCCTAAGCTCACATATCGTGACGCAATAAAACATTAATAATATTGCCAATATCAATTTCTCTCTCCGTTGTTTTAAACCAACCAAAGGAAAGTATGCCCGCGGGAGAAGGGAAAGTATCACCGTGGAAGATAATGTCACACATAGAAATGAAATATAGTTTAAAACCACTTGAAATGGCGTGTTGAGTTTTCCTTTATATATTACGCTCTCACACCCTGATTGAGTTCTCTGGAAGAATGGTAGACTTTGAAAAACAGTAGCTACTCTGGCATGTACGCATCGCTCATTCAGCAATGGATTAGAGCACTCTGGCTAATGGGCGGGTATAATGACAATATACACGCTAAAAAGTCTGCCTTCTTCTACCGAACGCCCATAGCCCAGAGGTAGAATCGCCGACTGACGCCAATTCAGTCGCGTTTCAATCCTGGGTTAAAAGCAATCGGAGTCTAACCGTACTGATGGGCTGTGATACAGCGAAACAGATCTATCTCCGGGTGACTATATATATATAAATTAATAATCATAAAGTATAATAAATATTCATTGCTCTACTTTTATATTGAGCACTGTTTTGAATTAATGTTTTGAACGCTGCAATTATTTCCTTCGTTCCTTATTCATATATATATATATATATATATATAATTCTACTCTATCAGTTTCTTTCATAGCACTTCATGCTTGTAGATCTCCCTTCCCCATGCTTTGCTTCCCTGACAGTTACAATTTCCAAATGTTTAAATGTAACGTCAATTGTCATCTTCTATCTCCTTGACTCCCACTTCTCAATTGCCATTTCTTCAACATCATCTTAATTGTTTTCTTTTCTGTCATTCGTCTCCTGTCACTGTAACCCCCTGCGCACGAGTGACATGAACATATTTTTAGAAAAGACAGATGGAAGACATGCCACGTTGGTGAGATTGAGACTGAATCATGATGCCAAGTCAGAATCGATTGCATTACAAACCTTTCTTTTGATTTCGTCCAGAATCTTGGGATGAATAAAAGTAGCACCAGACCGGATATGGAAAACAGTATTCAATGCACGGACGAATGGTAGATATGTAAATGTGCAAGATGAACTCTGACTAGAAAACATTTTCTGGCACGACACATCGACCCAACTTTCCTTGCAATAATTGATTCGATGTATTCGCTCCATTTCAAGTCAGTGTATATATATATATAATACCTGGATGTAAACACCTTAGAAAATATATTTTAGGATCATTCAAACCCGGATGAAACTGTTTACAGTCCATGACCAGCTCCTCTATTATTTTTAAATTCGAGTCATTCCTATTATGTGTTAAAAAAAAACGTCAGTAAATCAGTTAATATAAAACGCCAATGTTGCATAATCGGCTTAATTATATATATATATTTAGAATTAAGCCGATTACGCAACAGTGGCGTTTTATATTAACTGATTTACTGACGTTTTTAGAACGTAATCGGCTAAATTCTACACACACACACACACACACACACACACACACACACACACACACACACACATATATATATATATATATATACATATATAGAATTAAGCCGATTACGCAACATTGGCGTTTTATATTAACTGACTTACCAAAGTTTTTTAGAACGAATAACAGGAACTTTATATATATATATATATATATATATATATAATTTAGAAATTAGTTATTTCCGAAACCTTAAAAAATGTACCAAACAGTTTAGCCAGGTGTGGAAATTATAACTGAAAATTGAGTATAGTAAAAAAAAAACTTGCAACGAAGAAAATATAAGAAGAAAAGTTAACCATTATATAGTTTCCAGAACAAAAAAATACTAAAGATCCGAAGTAATGTCCAGATGTAATCACACCTATAGACCCATATTAGGATCATACAAACATGCATGAAAATATTTCATGATCCTGAAGTAACTCCTCCATAATTTTGAAAATTTTTGTTGTTTAAAAATTCCATTTGTGCATTCGTAAAAATCCCTGTTTGCAAGTTTTAAAAATGTTGAAAAATTAGTGATTGCCTGAAGATAGCAAAAGATTGAAAGCTAAGTTGAGGAAATAACTCATTTCCAAATGAAAACTCTTAAAAAGTTCTACAATATTAATGTATTTAGAAATTTTTAATACAACTGAATACGGGCCGAATTTTATGATGATCCAAAACTAATTGTATATATGTGGTCGTGTGTGTATGTGCTTATGTATGTGTGCATGAGTGTAACGCTTGTGTTTTCGCTTAAGTATTTATTTAATTCTGTTTATATGTTCATGCACTGAAATATAATTATGTCTATCCCGACTCCATTCATCCAAGGCCGGTAACGTTATGAATTCGCCTTGACTGTATCCAATATGTAGCAATTTAGTCTGTTTAAAAGTTAACGAACAAACTTACAAGTCGATTAAGGCTAAATGTTGTAATTTGTGTATCTATATATGCGTGGGTGTATTAATCTGCATATGTGTCAGATTGCTAATGTTTGTGAATATACTCGTCTATTTTTCCATGTGTGGATGTTTGTAAGTTTATTTATGTATGCGTTCTTTCTCTTTCTCGTTTAATATATAAATAACTTTCTAAATCTACTAAATTGTTAAACTAAAAAATATTGTTTTTAAAGTTTCCCAACAAAAATAAAATAGATATAATTTAATCAAATTTTAATGCCAATGCCCACCAAGATTAATTTTAAGTCTGCCCATATATTCTCCAAATTAGAAGTTGCTTTACTCTGATTGGTCCATATTGTATATACAATAATGCCTCCCTGATTAAAGGGGTTTTGCTTGTTTTTAACCTTTTAAAACCATTCAATTTAAAATAACCACATCACTTGACAAGACACAATAAGTTTTGATATAAAATAGCTACTTTTGTAGTGATAGTGTAACATATCCATGTCATAATTTCTGAATATATATATATATATATATATATATATATATATATATATATATATATATATTCATCTGTATACTACTAAAATATGTATAGATGTATATATCTTAGCTTTATGTAAAACTAACCTTGACTCTTCTATCCCCCTTCTCTGAGTTTTATGTTCCTGGTTACCTTCCCCTCTTCAGAAAGGACTCTTCATGGGCTTGGTGTTTATGTCAGCGAACACCTCCCCCTAGCTAGGGTGACATCTCTTGAAACCCTAGATCATTCTTTCATGTGATTCCGTCTCTCGCTTCTAAGTTCGGTTAGCTATCTCTTCTTCTCTACCGCTCCCCCTGATTGCTCTTTACTTGACAGCATCTCCAACAATATCGACAAGGCCATTTCTTCTCATCCATCTGCTCATATATTTGTGTTTGGTGACTTTAACGCCCACCACACCAAGTGGCTCGAAAACTGTCACCGACCTTGAGGGTGTCAACACCATGCATTTTTCAGTCACCCAATCTCTTACGAAAGTAGTGTATTTCCCCACGCGTTTCCCCAAAAACTCTAACGGAAGGGACTCACTACAAGACCTCTACTTCAATTCCATCCCAGACTCTTGCACTGCCAAGCAGCTCTGTCATCTCGGAAACTCTGACCACACCTTAGTTTCCGTCAACATCTCATTCCACTCCCACTCTACCCAAGAAACCCAGACCAGCAGAATATCCTGCTGCTAGCAAAGAGCAGACTGGGATTCGTTCTGCGACTTCCTGTGTGACGTCCCTTGGAACAATGTTTTTAGTCTTACTGTCGAAGACTGTGCATCTGAGGTCGCTTCTTGTGTTAAGGCTGGCATCGATGCTTTCATCCCAGCCAGGAAATTTCAGCTTAAATCCGATTCGTCTCTCTGGTTCTCGCTCGCTTGCTCGACCGACATTGCCCACCGGAATCATTTCTTCCGGCTCTATCGAAGCCATGCGTCGGACCATAACAGGCGCCTTTTTGCCTCAGCTCGTAATAAGTATAAAAAGATACTCAACGAAGCCAAGATGTTGTTTGCTGTCAGAATGAAGCAACGCATAGCATCCTGTAAGTTCGGCGCCAAAGACTACTGGCGACTCTGTAAAGCGTGCTTAACAAGAGTAAAACCTCAATACTCTCCCCACCAATCAATGAATTTGAGATCCTCACCTCTTCAGCAGACAAAGCTGAATGCTTTGCTCGCAGATTCTCTACCAATTCGAGACTGGATTCATCTGGAGTACCTACATCGACTTCCCACCTAGAACTGAGGTTCAACTGAATGACGTCCCTATTACCTGGTCTCTAACATAATCTCTAAACTTGACCCCCACAAAGCGAGCGGAGGGGATGGAATCCCAATCAGAGTCCTGAAGAAATGTGCCCCTGAACTCTCCTCTGTCCTCTCTAAATCTACAACTTCTGTCTATCTGCTTCCTGCTTTCTTGCTTGTTGGAAGTCTTCCTCTGTAGTTCCTATATTTAAGAATACTGGAGAACTGTCGGACCCCACAAATTACTGTCCTATCAGCCTTTTTCTGATCTTTCGGAAAGTGTTCGAAGCTATTATCAACGCGGAGGTGGTCCAGCATCTCACAGCCCACAAACAGTATAATTTCCGCTTCACTAGGTTCACTGCTGATATGCTAACGACCATCACGGACTATATATACCAGGCTCTCGATAAGAATGGCGAAGCTCGAACCGTTGCCTTGGATATTTCCAAAGCGTTCGAGTGTGTCTGGCATGCTGACCTACGGAAACTGCGGATCTATGGTATAACTGCATATTGGTTTGAGCTAATCCAGTCATTCCTATCTAATCGCACATTGAAGGTAGTATTAAACGGACATACCTCCCAAAAGTACCATACCAACGCGGGTGTCCCTCAAGGCTCTATCCTAGGCCCTACGCTCTTTCTGATTTACATTAACGATATCCGCGATGCTATAAGATCCCAAGTAGGCAAGTACGCCGATGATACCACAGTTTACTCTCGCCTCGATCAAAAATCCGGTGTGGGCGATAAAGCGAACCTCGCTGCCGAACTTGAAAAGGACCTCCAATCCGTGGTGGACTGGGGTAAGAAATGGTTCGTAAATTTTAATGCTTCCAAAACGAATTAACCATCATAGACAATCGCTTCTGCCTCCCATTAGCATGGAACAGGCCTGCCTCCATGAGAGTAAAACGGTAAATCTCCTTGGCCTCACACTCTCAGCGGACCTTAAGTGGAATGACTATAGCGAATCCATTGCTAAATCTGCTGCTATGAAAGTTGGTTCTCTGTGCAGGGCCCGGAAGTTTTTCCCGCCTGATTCCATCCTGCACATTTATAAATCTACCATCCGCCCGTGTATTGAATACTGCTGTCACATCTGGTCCGGTGCTCCTACTATTCTCTCTCGTGCTCCTTGACAAAATACAACGGAGAATCTGTAATGTGATCGATGCCCACTTGGCAGCCCGGCTGCAGTCACTCTCACACCGGCGTGTTGTGGCTTCTCTGTGCCTCTTCTATAAATACTTTCACGGCTTTTGCTCCACTGAACTTAGTTCACTGGTGCCCCCTAGATATGAATTTGCACGAGATACTAGATTAGCAACTAGGTGCCACCCATTTTACAGTGAAACAGATAGAAATTTAACCGCAATTTCTACTCTAACAGCTTCTTTTCTCGCACTTCCCGCCTGTGGAATTTCTTTCCATATACTTGCTTCCCCAACAGCTACAATCTCCAGGAATTTCAATATAAGGTCAATAGACACCTCCTAAAAAACTAACTCGCATCAATTCCCTCAAACACTCTACCCATCTACCCAACACTCATCCTCGGTATCCTTATCCGTCTACCACTCTCCTTCCGACATTTCCTCTAACTGAACAATCTTTCTCAGCACTTTCCTCTATGTAACTCCCTGCGCAATAGTGGCAGTGGAATGCCTTGCTTAGGGTGAAATGATTTATATATATATATATATATATATATATATATATATATGTGCGTGTGTGTGTTGTTGTGTGTGTTTATGTGTTTTATAAAAAGAACGGCGTTTTCATATACATAGCATAAAAGAGAAAATACATCCCAAATTGTTGGTATTCAATATGGAAATAACAAATTCCAAAATATTTTGCTGATAATAATGCAGAAGAAAAAGGAAAAGTAAGACGTTATATTAAATTCAAATTTCAACTACAAGTTTGAAAACCGAAAACAGGTATACACCCATTCTACTTGTACACGACTCCATTACCTGAAGACAGTCAAATTGTCTGGAATGATATGGAGAAGTAAAAGAAAGACACGTAAAATTTGATCAGTCATAACACTTGCAAAAATGTAGGAAAAGATTTAAATAAAATCTTCTAAAATTAAATATTTCCGAAATGTTTAATCGGTATGTAAAAATGAGAATTTACTGCTGAAATGAAACTGTATAATGTCTTCCAGATAGAATAATTTTAAAATTAATTTATCGTAAAAAATAATGTTTTTATGTAACGCTTTTAAAAATAAATATATCTGTTTATAAATTTTATACTTTTGTCTTACATCTGATATACGGGAGATAAATCAATGAAGATTTGAATAATGTATTGACTAACAAATATATATATATATATATATATTAGTAAAAATTTAGAAATTTTACATGAAATTGTAGAATATCTAAAAATTTCTAAATTATATTACTTTCCTAAATTAAATAAATGAATTTAACATTGATTTCTTTTGAGTTCGTCTCTATCGGAATTTACCTGATTAATATAGCAAGTATTCTACGTATATATATATATATATATATATATATATATATATATATATATTGACGCACACAATCTCATACATACATCAATATTAAGGTTTTCACAGATTTTTTAAATAGGTCGAGCCCAGAACCTTTCAGAATTTTCTTCCACGTGTATATATATATATATATATATATATATGTGTGTGTGTGTGTGTGTGTGTGTGTGTGTGTGTGTGTGTGTGTGTGTGCCTGTGTGAATCTCAGAAGATAAAATCTAAGGAAATAAATAAATGGTTTGTCAAATAAAAGCAGAGGATACTACGAAGATCCAAAAGCACGGTCGAAAACAAATTGCAAATATCAAGCAATCCAATGTCACTTTCTCCCCAATGAGATGACGTGGGATTCGCTCGAGTTTTTGGGTTCAATAAACTCTGAAGGACAAAAGAAAGTGGACAGTAAAGAACGAAGAAAATGTTCTTAAAAAGATTCCCTTTTTTATCAATAATATGAGAGGCGACACGTTTTTGTCATGTCGGTTAAGAACTGTTCCACGAATTGGAAATCTGAAGACGAGGCTTGTGAGCGTTCACAAATCTCTATAAGAAAAAAAAAAAAGAAGGCTATAATAATAATAATAATAATAATAATAATAATAATAAGAAGAAGAATAAAAAGATGTAAAAAGATTATAGTTACGACAGTTTTGGAAGCAAAACAAAAACAAAGAGAAGGAGCAGAAAAAACAGAAACTGAGGAATAAAGAAAAAAATAAAAACAAGAAAGAAAGCAAATGAAAACAAAAGTCTTCCCTTCCACCAGAAAAACAGGAAAAGGCGGTAAAAGCAAAAATAGAGCAAAAAAACAAAAACAAAAAAAAAATCCAGCAAAATTCAACAAAAAGAACCAAAAATGGAAAATAAATAAAGGAAGAAAAGAGAAAGAATATATTTAAAACAAAGACAAACAAAAAAAGAAAGAAAGACTGAAGGAAAGAAAGATAAAAAAAAACGAGAAAAATATATGTGGTTCCGTAGTTGGAGGATTAATAATATGTATGTAGAAAAAGAGAAGAAAAATAAGAGCCAAAAGAGAAGGGAAATGTTAAAAATAGAAGAAGAAAAACGCTAAGATTTCGTAAAGTTTCGATGAGGAGAATCAGAAGAAAGCGGAAAAAGAAGGTGAATATAGAAGGCAAAAATGCCACAAAGAAAATAAAAATGTTAAAGGGATAATGTCAGAAACAGGATAAAAAAAAGTCCCGATTTATAAGCGAAAGATAAATGAAAGCTGACACCGGTATATCTCTTGGGTATCTTTGTTGTTGTATTTATGGGTTTCTCGTGCAGTAATGGTGGAAGTGTTGCTTTTCATTGAATTCTGATTGTCCTAAATTTTGGATCGGGTCCCGATGATTTTGATTAGCTGACCAATGTCGGAGTCGGACGACTGAAGCAATTGAAGCAACCGAAGCTGCGTTAAACATGAATCATTCCACCCGTCTCCGCGATGATGGATCGTTTCTTTATAAGCAACTGAAGCTTTTAATAATAAACCATGTACACACGCACACAGGTATGTACGCGCACGCCCTCCTGTGCATCTATCTATCTATCTATCTATCTATCTATCTATCTATCTATCTATCTATCTATCTATCTATCTATGCAAGCATGCATTGAGGCGTAATGAAGCATACATACCCAGACTCTATATAAGCTAATATCCGCCGAATAAAACCTGATTTTTGTGTTGGTCGAGCTGCCAATAAGAAAATCAATGCAAGTTCCGCTATTCTATGGCAGTCCAACATCCGGTCACATGATCAAGACCGGATGTGTCGTATCCTTTTGGATTGATTGGGTGAGTTGGAAAGAAGAAGAAGATGAAGAAGAAGGTTGAATGAAAGAAATATAAAGGGACATAATAAAAGAGAACGATCTGTACCAGAAGAAAGGATATAAGCCATTAGAAAGAATGAAAAATAAAAAGAATGTTGAGAACTGAAAGAAAGGATCAAGATAAATATTAAAAGTGAAATAAAGAAAAACAATGATAGGAAAATATGAAAACAAAGTGAATGGATATAACGAGAGAGAAAGAGAGAAAGAGAGAGAAAGGAAGAGAGACACTGTGTGTACATTGAAAAATGTGTCAGTGATAACAACTAGGGAAGAAACATCAAAATAGAGAGGAAGAAGGGAAACTGGAGGTCACAGCATAAAAAAGGGGATATAGAAAGGTGAGAAAATGTGGAAAGTGAAACAGATAGATAGATAGATAGATAGATAGATAGATAGATAGATAGATAGATAGATAGAGATTGATAGAAGGAAATAAAGACGCAGTGAGAGAAAAAGAAAGAAAGAATGTAGTTTAGGTATCATAAGAGTTGTACTGCATGAAGAAAGCAAGAAAACCGGAAGAGTACATGTATTAATCGCAGTGGATGACGGGATCGGGGCTACTTAACAGAGCTGGCTTGGCACCATAGGTGGTCATGAATTGTGTTTTTGTATAATTATATTATTATTCTTCAGCGAAACGATCAGAATTCACTATGAATATGATTGTGTTTGTTGATGTTTCAAAAGAGGCAAAAGAGTGTTGAAAGTTGGAAATCGTTTTGGAGAATAGGACGTTCAATAAGGTGATTTGACTATATCTTTCTCCTCATTCTCCTCATTCTTCTTCTTCTTCTTCTTCTTCTTCTTCTTCTCTCCCTTCAGGGTGAACGTAATCATGGTTCTCCATAATTTTCTACTCTTTGTAGCTTTTAGCAATATTCGTCTTTTTGCTGTTTCTCGTTCTGCCAACCATTTACAGTTTCATTAAGTAGGTTATACGTTGCATTCCAAGGTCCCTCTTATATTCAAAGTGTCTCCTGTGCATTTCTCGAGCTCTCTTTCTTCATTATGTTGCCTTAAAATTTAAATTTCCTCTTCCTCATTCTATGAATAAATGGCATTTTCCATCGTTGAACACGGTCTGTAGAACTACATTGCTGTAGTTCCAAGCCTCTTTCTCGTCTGTGAGGCGATTGTCCAGCATTCACTGATATATAGGTACCAATATTAAACAACAGTTCTCATACTCTTCATTGCTAACGAAATTTTCCTTCTTTTTATTGCTTTGCTTAACATTTTGATGGCGCCTTTTGATATCCCAATGCGCTTTCGGATTTCTGTGTTACAATTTCCGCCGGGCGCAAAATGACATTTAAAGATCGGGGTGGGGTACTAAAATCAAGTAGATTCAGAAATTTACTGGGAAGCGTTCTAACAGAGGACGAAAACTGCAACGCTGAGATCCGAAGATGTATTGGGTTATCCAAAAACGCATTCCAAATCTTTTTTTCGTTTTTTTCAATTGGAGTAGATAGACTAAACTATCGCCCGGTTCACACTCCACCCATGTCTATAGAACAGGTGAAGAGGCTCATCCCTTGTTTCCTGTTTAGGATGCGGTTTCCGGTTTTTCTCTTTTCTAATCTTCTCACTCTTATGTAGCCCCTGCACATCAGTGGCGTTACCGCCTTGCTTGGGGTGATATGATTAAAAAAAATGCTAAGCAGAGTATTAAGAGACAAGAAATTTTCGTAGAAAACTAGAAAGAATATTAAATTGTTCCGTGATATCTGCCTTTCTATATAGTAGCAAATATTGGGCAATCTCTTTAAAGATGGAGGAGAGACTCGAAGCAACAGAAATGTGGTCCTACAGAAGGATGCTGAGGATACCATGAACCGAACATGTGAGCAATGACGAGGTTTTTGCGACAATAGAAACAAAAAGAAACTTATACTTAACATCAGGAAGAGACAGTTGAAATTTATGGGAAATGTAATGAGGAAAGAGGGCTTGCAGGATCTGATACTCACAGGGCGGATAATGGGTCTGAGGAAAAGGGGAAAACAGCCCGTGACATACTTGACGGCAAACAGATGGCAGAACAGGGTCTGGGTGAAATATCAAGACAAAATTTATTATGAGCTACAAAAGACAGGGAGATGTGGAGGGTCATGATCGCCTACGAAGAGATACAGCACATAAAAGAAGAAGTTTAAAGTTTTCTGACCAGCTTTGAATATGTAGTACCCAAGGACGATTCAATCGTTTCTTTAACGAAGTAAATGGTAAGACGTAATCCTCGCTTTCTCAAATCACCTAAATCTGTTATTTCAAATCTGTTTTTTTTTAATCATGTCACCCCAAGCAAGGCATTCCACTGCTACTATAGCGCAGTGGGTTACATAGGGCAAGGTGCTGAGAGAGGGATTAGATTTAGGAAATGTCCGAAGGAGGGTGATAAACGCGTAAGGAGGTACCTAGGAAGAGTGTTTGAGAGAATGGAAGCGAGTTAGTGTGTTAGGAGGTGTCTATTGACCTTATATTTAAACTCCTGGAGATTGTAGCTGTCAGGGAAGCAAGTATGTTGAAGGGAATTCTACAATCGAGAAGTGCTAGAAAAGAAGCTGTTGAAGTAGAAATTGCGGTTACATTTTATCGGTTTTACTGTAAAAGGGTGGCACCTAGTTGCTAATCTGTATCTCGTGCACATTCGTACCTAGGAGGCACCAGTGATCTAAGTTCATCGGAGCAGAAACCGTGAAAGTATTTAAAGAAGAGGCACAGGAAATCCACGTCACGCCGGTGAGAGAGTGACTGCAGCCGGGCTGCTAAGTCGGTATCGATCACATTACAGATTCTGTCAAGAACCCCGAGGAGAATAGCAGGGGCACTCGACCAGAAGTGGCAGCAGTATTCAATACACGGGCGGATGGTAGATTTATATATATGCAGGATAGATTCAGACGGAAAGAAATTCCGGGCCATGCACAGAGAACCTACTTTCATAGCAGTGGATTTAGCAATGGATTCGAAATAGTCATTCCACTTAAGGTCCGCTGAGAGTGTGAGGCCAAGCAGGCGTAGTGTTTTACTCTTTGGGAGGCAAGCCTGTTCCATGCTAATGGGAGGTAGGTGCGATTGTCTATGGTGGTTAATTGATAGCAGCTTCGTTTTGGAAGAATTGAAATTACCAGCCATTTCTTACCCCAGTCCACTACGGATTGGAGGTCCTTTTCAAGCTCGGCAGCGAGGTTCGCCTTGTCGCACACACCAGATTTTTGATTGAGGCGAGAGTAAATTGTGGCATCATCGGCGTACATGCCTACTTGGGATCTTATGGCATCGGGGAGATCATTGATATAGATCAGAAAGAGCGTAGGACCTAGGATAGAGCCTTGAGGGTCACCCGCGTTTGTATGGTAGTTCTGGGGACATTTAATACCACCTTCAATGTGCGGTTAGAGAAGAATGACTGGATTAGGTCCAACAAATGTCCAGTTATACCATAGCTCCGCATTTTGCGTAGAAGGCCAGCATGCCATACTCGGTCGAACGCTTTAGAGATATCCAAGGCAACGGTTCGGGCTTCACCGATCTTGTCGATAACCTGGTATATATACTCGGTGATTGTTGTTAGTATATCAGCAGTAGACCTGGTGAAGCGGAAGCCATACTGTTTGTCCGAGAGGAGCCTGTGGGCTGTGAGATGCTGAACCACCCCGGCGTTGATAATGGCTTCGCTGTGCATCTTGACGTATCTGTACTGACACACACACACACACACACACACACACACACACACACACACACACACACACACACACACACACACACACACACACACAATAAGAGCGAGAACAACTGATGAAGCCTTTTCGAAACCTTGTAATAATAATAAAAAAGGAGAATAAACCGATAATAAAAAATATAAACAAGGATAACTCTTCAAGTCCAGAAATTCAGGTAGACACTGATGTGTATATTATTATTTCTTTTCTTATTAACACCATCTCTCTTCAGGATGTACACTACCGGCCATAATTATTAGGCCAAGCCAGTGTTTTAAAAAATGATGTCTTTCATAATATGTTTTAGTATATATTGCCAAATGAGTAATTGTAAATGAAAATAGAATGTTTGTTTTGTTAATACTGCACAGTAACATTTGTATTAAATAAACTTATAAATATTTAATAATTACCTATATTTAATAATTACCTATATTTAATAATTACCTATATTGCAGTTTCATCAATGCAAGAATGAAGAAAAGTTAAGGTGATTCAGACGAGTTCATCTTTGCTTCCTTGCCTTGTAAAATTTTGCTTTGTAATAATAATAAAATAACCATTCTATTTTCATTTAAAATTATCCAATTGACAATAAATACTAAAAATAGTATGAAATACATCATTTATTTAAAAAAAAAACTGGGGTGGCCTAATAATTATGGCCGGTAGTATAGGTGTTCACGTTTTTTTACAGTCTTTTTTATGATTACCTACCAATAGACATAACCTTATGTGAAATATAGTAGAATGAAATATTGTAGCTTTCGTCACTATTTTAAACAGAGAGTAAACCCCGTCCATACAGACTGTGAAAAAAAAGCGGGGTTACCTTATCTACACTGCTCTATAACCCATAACTGATGGTGATGGCAGGAGAAGAACGTATTTATGCCTTTCCCAAAGGCATTGTATTGAACTCCGTCCACCAATCCACTGCTGATCGCAGTTAGACTACCTCTACATCCCATGTCATTACGACATTAACATTTGATCAGCAGTATGTTGGTTGACATTTGTGCATGTAGCGTAGCCTAGCGGCTACGGCACGGGAAATGGTACTGGCGTCTCGAATCCTAATTTCAGCCGAGGCTCTTGACGTTTGCTTTAGGAAAGCTATGAACCCATCACGACTCCCCACCTACCGATAGATTATTAGCAGGAATGGCAAGACTCTTGCTTGGCTGGCGATATCTATGTGAAAAGAAATTGAATTCAAGTTGTGCGTAGGACTAGTAACAGCATTTCGTAAAAACCTATTTGAAACCTACACAGCAGCAAGACCTTGACTTATCAGGCGGAGTCTTCTTTTTCCGTGCCATATCTTTTCAAGGGGTAGGCGATTATGGCACTCCACAATTTCTTGTTTCGCAGCCATTACTAAATTTTGACACTTCGTTATCTCACTTAATGCCTGTTCTACCATCCATTTACATAAGCACGTTAGGGACACTGCTTTCCTCTTCCTTTATCTTCAATATATCCTGTGAGTGTCAAAATTTCAAAGCTCTATTTCCGCATTATGCACCCTAGAAATTTTGATTGTTCCTTTTTTATTTTAAGTATGAGTAACTATTTCTTTTAAATATTTTCATTATTCACATATTTAGTCCATAGTTTTCTCAGTATCTTTCTGTAGACCAACATTTCTGTTGCCTCAAATATCATTTTCATCTGTGAGGAGATTATTCAGCATTGACTGCCATATAGGCTGACTGATATTACACAGTTAAATAGGCTTTTTTTGTTTTTAACGAAATTTTCCTATTTCTTAATACTTAGCTTAGCATTTGGATAGCACCTTCCGCAATCCTGATAAACGTTTAATCTGCTTTTCCTTTTATTCTATCGGTATGAAAATAAAAAAGAATATATTTAAATCTATATTGCTGTATATTCTTTCTGTATAACCAAATCCTGCAGAGTATATAACCATCATTTATGCGTTTTAGAAGGCATTCATCATTGTTGCTTCCTTATTACCAATTCAAGAAAAATACAAAGTCCCCAAGACAGCCGGTGCCTCCGGCTATAGTGAAAACATGTTGGAAGAGAATGTAGTTACCGAAAAAATACAGGGACTCATAATAAAAAAAAAATTACTTCTTGTGGAATCGAATATCATTAACGGGAAATATGACTACATGCGATCTTCTCTTAAAAGTAACCTCTTTTCCTGAGGTTACGTTGAGCTAGGACCGGAGAGAAGAGATAAATAGAAGCCCTTACCGGTTGATCGACCATTTTTAAATGCTTCGTAATTAACTAATTTGTTCAATACGGACCGCATCAAATAACAGACGAAGAATAACCCTCGAAATGATCACTTATGAAATCAAGTCTTAATGGTGATGAAGTATTCACTGACAAAGCTAAAGTTAAAATATTGATGCGAGTTGATTCGCCAGTTACTAATTACTATTTGAAATGCAAAACTCGGGAGTTCCAACTTTGCATATATTTTGATTTGTTAGAACAAGACTAATTAAGCTACTAGATTGCCAACTAGGTTTAATCGTTTTACTGCTACCCTAACTGAATTCAACTGCCATTTTATTTTAACAGTTTATTTTCTCATACTTCTCGCATGTAGATCTACCTACCTCTCGATGTCTTAAATCCATACAATTTTCAACAACAATCACCGTCATTAGTTTAGCAGAAAAGTGTTTTTTTATTGATCTTTCCTCAATTTTCCACAGTAAAGTTTCTCTTTCAACCGCTGTAACTCCTTGTGTCCCGCTGGTGTTGTCAATTTGTTTAGTGTTAAACGATAAAATAAAATATATAAAGGCATTTTTGAGCTTGAAACAAATATTGCGTTCCAACCAAAGATTTGAGCGTGTTACAATAAGTCGCATTTGCACATTTGATTATGCTTCATTAGTCAGATAATTGCCATACCGGACACACGATTGGGTGATCATATCTAGAAAGAAACATGACTTACTGCGCAGAAAATTTTCTCGTCGTAGATTGATAGTAATTTCTGGGGTAGATTGGTTGCCAATCAAATTTATGGAACCCAGTCTGTCTTGCTATTTAACCCACAGCTGCAGGAAGACGTTATACGAGGTATATTTGCGCGTAAGTGAATGCCGCAAAATGAACCGGAATTCGAACTCGGCTGCCCGATTTACAGTTCTGAGCAGTAATTATGTTTCATAAGTGACTTAAAATTGTGCTCCTTATACCATCAGGTGTGGCTGTGCGTGGTGGTAGAACAAGAAATCGAGCCGAGTTCGAATTATAGTTGAAATCATTGCAATCACTTATGCGCAAACACCATTGGGATAGTTATGAATTCATTTCTTCTCTCTCCAGCTATGGGTTGAATAGCAGGGCAGATTGGGTTTAAAAGTTTTTAAATGTAAGAGTAAAAATAGAGAAAAATAATGTGGATCTTTATCATTCTTTTTGATTTTTAGAAAGAGGAAAACGTTGTACAAAACTGATATGTACAATATACAATAGCAAAATAGACATGTGTCATTTATGGAGATGGTGCCATAGCTAAGATTACTGTTTGTAAGTATTTCGTTAGGTTCAGAAGTAGAAAATTTAACCTAGAAAACCAAGAACGTCTCGACAGCCCTGCAGTAGTTCATGATGACTAAATTGAAACGCTGCTTTAAATAGCCAAAGTCACACGATACATAACGTCAATATATCACGTATCTAATATAATATTAGTAATATATTTGAAAACATTTAAATACACGAATCGTAATGATATTTGGGTGTCCTATGATCTTTTTTTTTAATCGTGTCACCCCAAGCAAGGCATTGTACTGCCACTATTGCGCAGGGGGTTACATAGAGGGATTGGGTATAGAAAATGTCAGAAGGAGGGTGATAGACGACTTAGGATGTACATAGGGAGAGAGTTAGAGAGAATGGGTGTGAGTTAGTGTGTTAGGAGGTGTCTATTGACCTTACATTTAAACTCCTGGAGGTTGTAGCCGTCGGGGAAGCAAGCATGCGGTAGGGAATTCCACAGGCAGGAAGTGCGAGGAAATAAGCTGTTGGAGTAGAAATTGCGGTTGCATTTAATCGGTTTCACTGTAAAAGGGTGGGACCTAGTTACGAATCTAGTATCTCGTGCAAATTCACATCTAGGGGTCACCAGTGATTTAAGTTCGTCAGAGCAGAAGCCATGAAAGTATTTATAGAAGAGGCACAGGGAAGCCACGTCACGCCGGTGAGAGAGATACGGCAGGCGGTCAGCCAAGTCGGTATCAATCACATTACAGATTCTTCGCTGTATTTTGTCAAGAACCTCGAGGAGAATAGAAGGGGCACCCGACCAGATGTGATCTAGCAGAAAAAATGAGTAGACCACATTACTATAAGCAATTCTTTGCTCAAACGCAACAAATAGCTTATTTTTAAAAAGATCTCAGACAAAAATAAAAATTATTTACAAAAAAGGGTAGCGGGAAATGTCCAGGAGAAAACAAGAGACGGTATTTAAGAGACAGTAAAATTCCGCTAGAAACAAAGAAGAGAGTACTGCATTGCTATGTGATATCAGTTCTTCAATATGGCAGTGAATGCTAGACAATATCATCGAAGATGAAGCAAAAACTTGAAGCAACTGAAATGTGATTCTACAGAAGGATGCTGCGTATTTCATGGATCGAGCATGTGAGCAATGATGACGTTTTGGAAAGGATGGAAACGAAAAGGAAATTGATACTGAGCATCAGGAAGAGACAGCTGAAGTGCTGGGCACACGTGATGAGGAAGGAGGGCTTGAAGAACCTGATACTAACAGGCCAGGTAGAGGGAAGGAGACACAGGGTAAAACAGCGTGCAACGTACTTGACTGGACTGAGCGGGTGGATGGCAGAACGAGGGTACCTTGGTGTAACTGGAGAAAGCGATTTAAGAGCCAGCACGGATAGGGAGACGTGGACGGCCATGATCGCCTATGTCCTGAAAAGACAAGGCATATAGAAGAAGAAAAAATCGAAAAAAGTTATGATTGTTTATATGGTGAGATTAGAACTGCTTTATTACGAGTTGCTTCCAAGAAATCAAATGTTGAATTCACACAAAGTGCTGTTCCTAACTCGATAGATTAAATGCATCAGTCGCTGAGAAGTGCCCGGAACTAAATAATCGGAAGGGTGTTGTCTCTCATCAGGACAACGCCAGACGTCACGTCTCTTTGCAGATCCGGCAGAAATTGGTACAGTTTTGTGCTAATGTCTTATATCACCCTTCGTTCTCACTTGACCTTGCACTTTCGGAGTACCACTTATTTCGACCCTTGCAAATCTCTCCTAATGGTAAGAACTTCAATTTTCTGGCAGCTTATATAAACCACTTAGACAAGTTCATCACCCAGAAAGATGACTAGTTCTTAGAGGGTGAATACATGACGTCGTTTCAAAGATAATGAAAACTAATGAAAGAAAATAGCACATGTATGGTTCTAAGAAGGAATATCTGAATATTACATTTTAATTTTGGTTCGAATTAAAATATCTAATTCCCTCTATCATGCTCTGTCTTTCTAAGGCACAGATCAAACCAAGAATGGAGTATCTGGGCAGGTGTTGCCCAGTTATTACTAACCTGTTTTAACAGCGTTCAGAAGAGTTACACGACTTTGTAGGTGAGGAATTATTCTCCCCTCTATAAATCTTGACCCTTATATGAAATGTTGCCAATCTCTCACTATTATATCACTCTTACTTCGGAACACTTACCTTATTGTCACCAGCACCGACCTTCACAGTTAGGATTCACTAAGCCAAGTTGATAGTAGCCATGACCCACGTCAGTGTTCATTGATAAAAACAAGTTCCAGTCTTTTTCATAGCTGTTACTATCTAGAACTCCCGAAATAATGTTTCCCTGACAACTACAATTTTGATCTCTTTTAGTCACTTTATCATTAACTTATATCTATCCTACCCGTTCTCGTGATATTCTTATTCCCCCGTATTCCTCTCATACGCTCTCACTTCATAACCTTGAGTGGCTCTTAGGCCTTGTGTTGAGTGAAATATAAGTAAAAAAAAACAACAACAACAAAAAAACAAACAAACTGCAATTCAGCCAATCAGCTAAAAGAATCTTTTTGAACAGGTGAGGTGAAAGTATTATGGGAATTTGGTGAGGCTCATGAAACGTATATATATATATGCGTTTTGATATTTTGAGGACCAACTGCTGTATCAGTTTGGTTAGTCTGACGAGCCGCGATAATAACATCAGGACGCGGTGAAATATGTATTACCCATTGTAATATTCTAAAATCTTTTATAAATTATATTACTCTGTTAAATTAAATAAATGAATTTAACATGGAGTTATCTTGTGTTCGTCTCTATCGGAATTTACCTGGATTGTGTACCAAGTGTGTTATATTATAATTTGCTCCTTATTTAATATAGATCGAGCTCTTTTGGATAATTCCTTTTTCGGATATTATTACATTTCGAATTTCGCGTGCAACACTATGGATACATTTCATCCTGAATATTCAATGAAGAACATTGCTTATCCATTATTTATTCCTTCACTCTGGATCTCACGGAAAAATAATTGAATTCATTAAAAGACTACGATGGAAAACCTATTTCTACCTGAATCCACGGAATGCTTCAAATGATAAGGAGAAACATTATAACTTGAGATCTCAAAAACCCCACCAGGCAATAAACTTCTCGAGTCTTCTGAGACCGACGTGTTTGATTTAATTTTAAAAATCAAGTTTAGAAAACACCATAACCAATTCCATTCGCTTCTCAAGAGGGACATTAAAATGATCAGAATCTTTAATAAGATGTTGATAAACGCTGATAAGTCAAGTAATATAAATAGAATCATCTGAATACCTTAAATTCATTCTTAAGAATCTCTCATATTTACTTTTTAAGGACCACAAACCAAGTTTCGAGAACTAGGCTAATCAATCCCTATAAAGCTATTTTGGGATAGTTTCTAGTGATATAATTAAAAAGACTGTAATATCAATACAAGAAAATCTCAATTCCAATTTATGGAAAGATTCTTCTGATACCATAACATTGTTTCAAAACATTCCGAATAAGAAAAAGCCTTATTTTTACAATTTGATTTAGTAAACTTTTATCTTTCCATTTCGTACAATTTATTAGTTAATAGTTTAAACTATGCTAGAAACTTCACAGATATTTCTAATAATGAAATGGATATTATTTTAATTTATAGAGAATCTCTACTAGTATAAAATGACTCTACTGTACTAAAAATATTAGCAATAATTTTGATGCCCCAATGGGGGCTTATGATTCAGCTCAAATCGCGTATCTGAGAGGAATATATATATTATATACTCTCAGTAGAATTGTTCAGCCCAATCAAGTAGGTATCTACCGGGACGATGGTCTTATATATATCACTGACAGTAATAGTCCCCTGAGATCAAGAATTTCTAAAAAAGTTATTAGAGCTTTTAAAATGCTGGGCTTCAAAATCGAAATTTCATCTAATCTCAAGATCGTTAATTTTTTTTAGATATTAGCTTTAATCTATCCAAAATTACATTTAAACCGTATCAAAAAGTAACCAATCCCCTATTAATGTTAACTCTAATCATCCTAAATCAATCATAAAACAAATACCCAAAACAGCCAAAATTAGAATTAATAAATTATCTTCTAATAAGGAAATATTCGATGAAAATAAAACAATATACAATGAAGCCCTAAAGAAGAGTGATTTTAAAGATGAAATATTATACGAAGAAAAGTTGAAAAACAAAACTAGAAACAAAAGCAAAGCTAGGAAAAGAAAAATAATATGGTCCAACCCTCCTTTCTGCAAGTTGTCTAATGTAAACATAGGTAAATACTTTTTAAATTTAGTTTATAAACACTTCCAATAACACCATCCTTTAAGTAAATTATTCAATAGAAAAACTCTAAAAATTAGTTATTCTATCACAAAAAACATGCAAAACATAATTAATTCACATAATAACAAATTACTTAGAGAATTCTTCTGCAAACCTTCGGCAAACAAACTTTCCTGTAATTGCATCAATAAGACAAATTGTCCAGTTGATGGCAGGTTTAATTCCGAAAGAGCTATCTATGAAGCCAGTATTTGTCCAGTGGAAGACCCCAACAATAAAAGAGTTTACATAGGGATATCTGCAGGTAGTTGGAAGCAGAGACTGTAGAACCACAGACAATCTTTTTCCAACGCCCCCCTTGAAACATCAAACTGTACTATCTAAGCAATATTGAAATATTAAAGACGGAGGATTTACTCTACGGGTCAGATGGAGGATAGTGCAATACGCTAATACTCCCAGCAATTTCAGGGATAGGTGCAATTTATGCTTGGAGGAAAAATTGTTGATTATAAAATATAATAATTCTAAAGAAACTACTTAATCAGCAGAATGAATTAATATTTAAATGGATATAAAATATGTGATAAATCTTGATTGTGATTTGAATTAATGTAAATTATATTAATTTACATTAGTTTAATTTTTAAAAAAGTGTTTATTTTGAAAAATTCTGGAATGTGCTGTTAATACAATTTTACAGCAAAGATTGTTTTGAGTTTTTTAATTTGAATTTTTTTGAGTTTTTTATTTTTACTTTTATAATTATTATATATATAGTTTTTTTATGTTTCATTTTTCCTCGTTTTTTAAAGAATGTGTTTTATTATTATTACTATCATCATCATTATTATTATTTTTAAAGTTTAATAGAAATTTTGTTTGACACACACACACACACGTATATATATATATATATATTATTACGAATTTCTATTTTTTATAATTATTATTTTCTATTTTTTATAATTATTTTATTATTATTATCATCATAATAAAATAATATTATTATTATTTAAGGGTTTTTAAGATTATATTTTAATTTTTTTATTTAGTTTTCCCTATTAGGACTTTATTTTAATTTTATTTTAGATAAATTATTACTTGTGGTTATATTGTAATTTAGAGTGTATGATTTATGATTTTCACGCATATATACCCTATAATCGGTATATTTTAATTCAAGAGGAAATCCCATGTCGCGTTTCCAAGAATGAATATTAATGTAATAGACGTTGTTTGATATAGAAAGTTTATTTTAAATTAATTTAATTTAAATTATTTTCTATATCGTTCTAATTTTTATCTCTTTCTTTTATTTTTATCCCCTCCTTCTTTTTATGTTAATCTTTCTAACGTTTCATTTTTATTTTTTAATGAATTAATTATTTTAACTGAATTTTTAAAAAATTAATAGGATACTTTCGTAAGAGTAGTTATTTTTTCAAATTGTATTGAATTATGTTGCACAACTTAATTTTATACCGTAAATATATCCCATTATATTTTAAATTAAATTTCAAATATTAAATTTTGACATGTGTGTTAATATTATGTTACAGCTAAATTTTCTACGTCAGGTTAATTTTAGTTTACAGCAAAGCTTGTTATATTTTTATTTTTTATAATTTTTATATTTATAGGTATTTTTGTAATTTCCTTTGTCATCTTTTGTGATAAAATGAATATTATTATTATTAAATTTATTATTTTTATTTTTATTATAATTATCATTACGTCTGAAAGAAATTTTGTTTGATACATACATGGATATATAAATGCAAATGTATGTAAATACATACATACATATATATATATATATATATATATATATATATATGTGTGTGTGTATGTGTATATATGCATGTATGCATATATTTATCTCTTTATCATTTTATTTGTTATCATTATTATTTGTTATTCTTCTTATTTTTTATTATCTATTATTAGTATTGCCAGTATTTTAGATAATTTTTAAGATTGTATTTTAATAAATTATATTTTCTTATTGACAGTTATTATTTTAACCAGAGTTAAAATAAATTACTACTAGTAGTTATAATGAAATTTATGTTAGGTTATATGATTTAGTTTTCACCATAAATATTCCCTAGTGTCGGTATGTTTTAATGTAAGGTTAAAAATCTATTTTCTAAGGATGAATTATATACGTCGGTTTCGATCTAGCGTTTTTTTAATTTTTAAAAATATTTTAAAATCCGTTCTATCGTGATTTCTTCCTTTTCTTCTTTTTGTGTATTTCCCACTTTTGTTATTGTTATCCAATTTTTCTTGTTTTTATATTATCTTTAGTATTTTTAATTATTTTAATAATATTTTTTAAAATTACCATTAATTTTTAAAATAATAGTAAGAATAATTATTTTTTCAAATTGTATTAAAATTATGATGTACAATTTTTTGGTACCGTAAATATATCTATATATATATTTCATAGTTAAATTTTTCAATGTTTTTCTAAGAGATCAGTCAGGTGGTTTGTGACGCTGTTATTACTAGAAATGGTGTCAATATTTATCGCGATACTGCATTTCCTTTTATTGTACCTCTTTGTCCTTTTTTTTCTCTTCTTGCTTTCCCTTCAGTTTTTCCTGTTTCCCTTTTTTTCTCTTTTTTCTTTTTTCCCCTTTTTTCTCTTCTTTATATTAATCAATCGTCTATCATTTCTTTATTCTTGTTTTCCTCTTTTTTGGGGTTCTTTTTCGAGGGAGAAATTTTCGTAAATAACCGTTACAAATGTCTATTCTAATATGGACATGTGAACGTCTATGTAAAATTGAATAAAAGAAAATAAATTTTTGGTGGGGATATTTTGAGGACCAACTGTTGTACCATTTGTGTCTGACGAGCCGCGATAGTAACATCAGGAGGCGGTGAAATATGTATTACCCATTGTAATATTCTAAATTCTTTTATATATATATATCTAAAAGAATTTTATATCTAAAAGAATTTTATATCTAAAAGAATTTTATATCTAAAAGAATTATATATATATATATATATATATATATATATATATATATATATATATCCACTGTATAACCGTGGCACTAAGATTTGTTCTGTTTGAATCTAATATTGACAGCAGCATTAAAATTTATGAGCCATTTCTTGCCCCAGTCCACTACGAATTGGAGGTCCTTCTCAAGCTCGGCAGCGAGGTTCGCTTTGTCGCCCACACCAGTTTTTTGATTGAGGCGAGAGTAAACGGTGTTGTCATCGGCGTACATGCCTACTTGGGATCTTATGGCATTGGGGAGATCATTAATGTAGATCAGAAAGAGAGCGTAGGCCCTAGGATAGAGCCTTGTATATTTGTAAGAAAATGATAATGGTGAGATTAACTGTTTCTATACAAGAAACATTTGACATTCATTGATTAACTGAACAGTTAATGTTACCGTCAGTTGAAATATATAAAATACTTTTCTTAAAACAGCTTTTTAAGAAAATAAATTTCTTAAGTCTGCTAACGTTTGTCAATTTTTCCTTCCGTACCTGTTAAGGTAATGTGAAAAGGTAATGTCTTGATTATATCATTATTTTTCCTTCTACTTACATGTGATAATCATTTTAGTTGTTACTGCTGTTGGAAGTCTTCAAGTGATATGTTTTATGTAATTTGATCAATTTTTTTGTTATTCTATAGCACCAGTCTATGGAGGCTGATGAAGGATTGTCTTCTTTAAGATCTCAAGGATTCATTCACTTGAAGCCATTTTAAATTATTGACCTTAAAAAATGATTGTATATAAACATTTTGTACATTGATATCTCTGAACAATGTCATGCATGGCACCCACATGTGAATCTACATCAGATCTGACAAGGCTGTTTACAAACATGACTCTCTATTTGCTATGGTGCCTTATCTACTTTGAAATGAACTCTTCCTCCTTCATAAATACTAACCTGTGAGACTTCCTAGAAAAACTGTTTAAATCTGATATTAAAAAAAAAATCCAAAATAAGGTGCATATATTTTGCCATGATAAGGTGCATATATTTTGCCATGACTAGTGTATATTTTATTTTGCTCTTTTTAATGAAAACAATGTATTATAAATGTATTGCGCGTTGTGATGAATGGAATATCAGCTAGGAACGAGAAATCGGAGAGCCGAGTTTGAATTTCATTTGAGCAGAAATATTAAATAGCAGGACAGATGGGATTCTATAGCCTTGGTTGGTAACCAGATTGCCAAAGAAAGAAATGGCAACCGACTGTGGGAAAGTCTGATAAGTCAGTTATCTTTGGAGACATGCTCGCCCAAGCGTGTATCATTCATAGCACTTGACTGACTGGATGCAGATTTTCATATATTCTATCCTCAAGATGAAAACAGAAATAAAATTAAAAAAAAAAGAAACAAAGTGAACATTAAATTAAAAATATAAACTATAAATATGACATCACAATACAAGACATCATAAATTTAAAAAATTCAAGACATAAGGTTAAACTTCTAAAAAATAAAAAAGAAGAAAAACGCCGGAGAAATAAACTTGTACTTCGATTGAAAACTAGTTTGCACCCTGAAGATAGCCAAAATTGTCAAAAGAAACTTGAGAAATAATACCAGAAATATACTTATAATCTGAAACCATGACAAGACTTTTCATTTAGTGTAAAAGACCCACGAAAAAATAGTTCAAACGCATGTTTAGGATAACATTTAATTTATATGGGCACATAACTAAGACATACTCAAGCCTATAAAAAACAGTCGATTAATTTATTGTTAGCACAAAAATGAATGAATGGTACAAATTAAGTGCATTGTGTGCCAAATAATGATATAATAGTTATCTCTGAATAGTTTTCAAAGAATTGCTACAAATTTCCAAGCAAAATCTGTGGTAACACTGAAAAACAGAACACGCACACCAGTCTAAGACTTTTTGTTGATCTGAGAGCGACTTTGAAGTTCCTTTCAATTTTCGTCTGGTGGTTGTCAATTTTCTTCTCTGTTGTTTTTCCTTTTAGGCCGGGGCGACCTGTGTTCCTTTAGTAGCTGTTTGCCGACTCCGAAAATTAAATCGAATTTGGAGGGAAACCCTTTTGGATGAAAAATAAACGCAGCTGTTTTCCCACAATGTCGCAAAAATATTTTCAAAATTCAAAAATTAAGCCCAACGCTGCATCTGCTTTCTCTCAGAAAGGCAGACGATGCTGGCCCAAGCAGCTTTATTTTCTTATTTATTCAGACGTAACACTTTAAACAAAAGACAACAAATTAAAGGAAACATGAAAACAAAATATCTCTGTGATCCTTAATCGATATGTGAAATAAATCTATAATAAGATAGAATAAACTTGAAATTTAGTTAACGTCAACATTTAACGTTTTTCTTTATGATACATATTTATGTAACATATTTTAAAATTCAGATGTGTGAGCAACGACAAAGTTTTAGAGAAAATAGGATAAAATGAAAGAAAACATCAGGAAGATATTGATGACAATTTTAGGGCTCATAATGAGGAAAGAGGGCTTTAAAAATCTGATACTTCATTTTGAAGGCTCGAGGAATACATAGACATAATTTATTAAAAGCTATGATGGAAAAAATTTTGGAGCACTATGACCGCCTACATTCTGAAAAGACACAGAAGATAGAAGATGATAGCTATTCACTAATTCAATAGATTTCTTTTAGTTCTGATGGCGTGAGATAAATCACTGAATTTTTAATATATTTATTCAATATATTAATGTATATTTGGTCAGCAATCTTTCATTTAAACAGGTTTCCTTAAAAACAACTGACAAAGAAGATTTTATTAAATTTGGATTTAATTTTTCCAGTATTTGTACATGTTTTCTTTTGCAGGAGATGAGGAACTGCTTATCTAAAATTTATTTAAAAAAACTATTAATTCGAAGAATAAGATAATTATTGTAATTTATACTTATTTCTATGACGACACATACGAATGATCGCAGTTCATTAATTTAGGAGTATATTCTGGTATTTTTAAATTTCAAAATTTTAATTTTTTCTCTATTGATTTTTATAAGGTTAAGCTAGCGGAATTTTAGTAATAATTTCGTTTTTGGTAATGGAAGGTAGTGGGGATTTAACTGCTTAGCTAAAATTTAAAAAATTTTTATTGTGACTAATTGGAAGAAAAAGATACTTATTGTAATTTATACTTATTTCTATGACGACACATACTAATGATCTCCCTCTGTTTATTTAGGAGTATATACTGGTACTGAAATTTCAAACTTTTATATTTTTCTGTCAAACATATATCACATCTGTCTCTTAAAATATTGGGGGTTCTAGCCTTGCCTATGAGCTTCCATTTTATCTGAGGATTAAATTTATTAAACATATATATATATATATATATATATATATATATATATATTAGTCATCCACATACAAGCCCGTTTCGCTGTATCACAGCTCATCAGTGCGGTTAGACATATCCACTTACTTCTGGCCGGGATCGAAACCCTCACCGATTTTGTGTCAGTCGGAGTCTCTACTCCCTAAGCCATCGGCGCATGGGGTCAGAAAGGGAAATTCTAACGTCTTGTATGTAAGCAGTGTATACAGACGCCAGTCACCGAGAGAACTCAATTCATTTCTGGAGAGTCACGCATTATAGCCGAAGTGGAAACTGTTTTTAAAATTTTCTTCTCCAGAGTGCTCAATCGTAATGAGAGTATAATATATTAGTCATCCACATACAAGCCCGTTTCGCTGTATCACAGCTCATCAGTGTGGCTAGACATATCCACTTGCTTCTGGCCGGGATCGAAACTCGACCGATTTGGTGTCATATATATATATATTTGTTTCTTGTTCTTTAATAGTTAATGTAGTTTCTGGTAAACACCTTTCGCTCATTCAATGCACCCTCGTATTTTTGTGTTACATTTTCCATCGTCTGTTATAACATTTTCTAATTACATTTCCGTTCTTGATTTTTCCCACATTTCTAATCTGTAGATTGCATGTTGTACAGTCCCTAACGACACATTCTATCTTTTTCGGATAAATGATTAGTCCTTTATTCTCATTTGTGGACGAAATATGAAAACATACGCTAGATTTATACAGAAAAATATTTTTTATTCTTGATGATTATTCAAATAAGTAAAACTGAATTCATTTTTCTATACAGGGTGCTATGGTCAAAATTACACAAAAATGAAAATAACACTGGCAAATCATTCCAACATATATTTACCAAAAAAACACAAAATTATCTTGAAATGCTAGAGAGTAAATTTATTCAATAAAATCGCCATTGATTTCAACCCCTGCCTCTAGATGATTTCGGAATCTCCTGCACTTTTCTGGACGGTTTTCTTGATTACGTTGGTGAATGATGCCATAATCCTTCAATTCATCTTTGGTGTTACAAGATGTTTCATTGGTTTCTCTCTCAACTGTGCTCCACATATAAAAATCAAAGGAGTTGCAGTATGGGGAGTTAAGCGGCCAGATGTAAGGAGGGATATAGTCCCAGAAATTGTCTGACAGTCATGACTAGGTACTCCTGCTTGCGTGGCATGGTACCGAGTCCTGTTGGTAGGCATAGTATCTTCCAGTAGCCACCTTTTTGCGCAAAGGAAGCACCTCCTCAAGGTACTTGATGTAGCCCTCCGCGTTGTGGGAAGATGAATGGAGGCACAACGTCGCTATCACTAGCGATCACTGAAAATACCTTCGTAATCATTATTTGACTCATCCAGTTCATTCTGAATCTTCTACACTCTAAATACTAAAAAATACTCTAAAATGATCGTATTGAAGCTTACGGCGCGAATGTCAAGCAGTAGAGCATGACGTTTCCAAATTTCTGGTAGAGTGAATTGCATCATGGTGCTCTTTTTTCTCTTAGACGGTGCCCAACTGACCCTACTATAGTGTGCAGTTGACAAAATCAAAGTCAAACATACGTATGCGTGAAACTAAAAATATGAAATGGCGCCAATTTATTCATCGCAACTTGTATAGTGCGTGGCATAAGAAAAAATACTTCCCACTAAGTGACTATTGTCTCTTCATCTATTCAATGTTTTACTATTTATTATATGGGAAACTTTTCAAGGAAATATATGTAGGAAATATTTCTGCCGCACCTAGTACTTCTTACATATAGATAATATAGCGTACCAGTAAGTGCCTTAGCATGTAGAGTGCAAATTCCAACCAAACCGGTATTAGTCTCTTTCGCAAAAATAAATTTCTAAAAGACATATCTCCATCTTAATAGCAGAGCAGACAAGGTTCTATAATCTTAGGTAGCAACCAGGCTAGAAGAGAAAGAACTGAATTTAAAATTGTTGTTTTGTAGTGGGGTTAGTAATCCTATTCCCATAAAAGCCTAGTTGCTGTAGACTCTGCAATAACTACGGATAGCATGATGATACGGTGCCCTTATAATTTGCAGGACTTATATATATATATATATATATATATATATATATGAATTTATAATATATATATATATATCATGTAAATAACTCTGTCTTTTATTCAGCGCATCTTGAAGATCATTCTTTTAAAAGCATCGATAAAAATCAAACGGAAATTACCACCATGCATAAATACAAATACAGAAGACGAGGTTAATAATATTATTCTCTTCCTGATGAAAACGCTTTTCTCCTTTTAAAAAAATCTCTTGGTTTCCAGATTTGGGGAATGGAGTATAATATTTTTCAGCACCTAGATTTATATGTGTGTGTGTACGTTTTTATATATGTGTATATGCGCACGTGATGTATAACTAGGGTTTTGCGTCCTGAGTGATAGATTGCTTAACTAATCTGCTGCTGACGTCTATTAGGACATATTTATATTTCCTTACAACTTATAGAGTCAACATGTAGTTTATACTTTAATTACGTAGAGTAACGCGCAACAGAATCAGGTTAAAGATAGGACAAGATCAGTGCGATTTTGGTAAGGACACTAAAAAAAGGAACACGGTATTTTTACTTAGAATGCTTTCAGAGAGGGAAATACAGATAAAGAAGGACGTGTACCTGTGTTTCATAGACTACGCAAAGGCATTCGACAAAGTAAGTCCCAAAGACTTGATAGAGATGCTCGGCAATCTAGACATATTCGGGAAAGATATTAGAGCAATCAAAAATCTCTACTGGCAGTAAAGAAAAATATATCAGCAGATGTATATCAAAGATAGAAAAGGTGTAAGGCAAAGATGTGTCTTCTTACCAGATCTATTCAACTTATACAGCGAGACAATTCTGAGGGCTCTAGAAGTGCTGCCAGGGTTCTTCATTGGCGACCACAATATAGACAATACAAGATACGCAGATGATACTGTGTTGATAGCAGAAAAGGAATGGTAACTACAAGACATCCTACAGAAGGCAGCTAAAGAAAGCGACAAGAAAAGACAACAAACTACAAGAAAACTAAATGCATGATCATCAGTAAAAGGAGGAGTCCAAAATGCCACCTACAGGCCAGAAATACTAAAATCAAACAAGTACAGAAATTCGAATATCAAGGAAGTGATCTAACGGAGAAATGTAAGTGTGACACTGAGATCCGAAGACGTATTGTTATGGCCAAGGATGCATTCCAGAAGCTGAGTAGAGTGCTCAGAGACAGAAAAATTTTGTTGGAAAAAAAGAAGAGTCTGGATTATTATGTGATATCTGTCCTTCAATATAACAACGAATTCTGATCAATATCAACAAAGAAAAAGGAAAGATTTGAAGCAACCGAAATGTGGTTCTACAGAAGGATGCTGAAGATGCCATGGACGTAACATGTGAGCTAAGGCGAGGTTTTGGAGAGGATGGAAACGAAAAGGAAACTGATACTTAGCATCAGAAAAAGACAGCTGAGGTTTTGGTAAATATAATTAGGAAAGAGGGTTAGAGAATCTGATACTCACCGGAAAGATGACGGAGAAGAGAGACAGGGAAAGCCGCGCGTGATATATTTGATGGGCTTGAGCAAATGGATGGCAAAGCAAGGTTTGGGAGGGTAACAAAAGAAAGTGTGTTAAGAGATACAAGGAATAGAAACATGTGGAGAGCCATGATCAACTACGTCCTGAAGAGAAACAGCACATAGAAAAAGAAAGATCGTTTTACAGTTTTTGGATGAGATCACAGTTTGAATGAGGACAGTCCACAAAGGCTATTAGTCTCAATGACTTGAAAGAAAATTGAAACAAAGTTTCCGTGAGAGTCATTTTACTTGAAGAAAGACATAGCATTATTTTCAGTCAAATTCTGTTGATAAGATCGTCTCAAAATTCACCAGACTGCAAAAGTCGACTAGCGTGAGTTTCGAACCTTTATTTAATAGTTCGATGTCAACGTTTTAACCATTTGGCAACGCATGAATTTACAAATTACATGCACCTACACAATGAGCAATTTATTATACACAGATGTACGCATGCGCTTAGTGTGCCTTGATTTCTCTTTGGCTTGTTGATTTGTCAATGGTTTTCTTCTACGTGAATAAACATCTAAAATTCGATACGAGAATGTATTTTGTATGCATATGTTACGAAATGCGTTTTTCCTACCCCTGACCTGGTAAATTTGAACCCCCACCTCGCCATGTTAGCTGCTGGTCGTTATCTCGTTTTGCCATAATCCCTTGTGGTCAGCATTTATTATTGGGGCCAATGATTTTGCTGTTCATCAATAGTTTTGTTACATATTTGCGAATGCCGAGAATCAATGGAACTCGGGAGGCAGGATGGATAGAAGAGGTTGACTTGTTGAAAAATTACAACTTGTCTCTCTTGTGGCGCAAGGAACAGCTGTATATGTGTGTGGGTGAATGTAGATATATGTGTGTGTATGTGTGTGTGTGTTTTGTGTGTGTATGAGCGCGTGAGCTTGTGAATTATTAACATTCATTTAAGCAGAATTCCATAAACGATAACATCAAATGATGTAACTGAACAACACTGACATATATTAAACGTATTATCATTCAGAAGAAAAAATTGCGTCTTGTTTTTCGTGCGAAGCGGGAAACAGCTGCATGATTGTGAGTATATATATAAATATATATATTATGGCATATCCATGTTATAATATATACTTATATATAAACTTACATATACTTATATATATATATATCTATATATATATATATATATATATATACTTATAATATGTATACTTATATATATATTATAACATATCCATGGTATAATTTCTGAATATATATATGCCATAAAATCCCAAGTCGGTATGTACGCCGATGACACCACAGTTTACTCTCGACTCGATCAAAAATCTGGTGTGGGTGACAAAGCGAACTCGCTGCCGAGCTTGAAAAGGACCTCCAATCCGTAAGAAATGGTTCGTAAATTTTAATGCTTCCAAAAGGAAGCTGCTATCAATTAACCATCATAGACAATCGCACCTACCTCCCATTAGCATGGAACAGGCTTGCCTCCCAGAGATTAAAATACTACGCCTCATTGACCTCACACTCTCAGCGGACCTTATGTGAAATGACAATATCGAATCCATTGCTAAAATCGGTTCTCTGTGCAGGGCCCGGAAGTTTTTTACGTCTGAAACTATCCTGCACATATATAAATCTACCATCCGCCCGTGTATTGAATACTGCTGCCACATCTGGTCGAGTGCCCCTGCTGTTCTCCTCGGGGTTCTTGACAAAATACAACGGAGAGTCTGTAATGTGATCAATACCGACTTGGCAGACCGGCTGCCGTCACTCTCTCACCGGCGTGACGTGACTTCTCTATGCCTCTTCTATAAATACTTTCACGGCTTCTGCTCCGACGAACATAGATCACTGGTGCCCCCTAGGTACGAATTTGCGCGATATACTAGATTAGCAACTAGGTCGCACCCTTTTACAGTAAAACCGATAAAATATAACCACAATTTCTACTCCAACAGCTTCTTTGCTCGCACTTCCTGCCTGTGGAATTCCCTTCCACATGCTTGCTTCCCCGACAGCTTCAATCTCCAGGAGTTTAAATATAAGGTCAATAGACACCTCCTAACACACTAACTCGCTTCAAATTCTCTCAAACACTCTTCCCATCTACCCAACCCTCATCCTCGGTATCCCTACTCGTCTGTCACCCTCCTTCTGACATTTCCTATATTTAACCACTCTTTCTCATCATCTTCCCCTATGTAACCCCTTGCGCAATAGTGGCAGTGGAATGCCTTGTTTGGGGTGAACTGATTAAAAATTTAATCCAGTCATTCCTATCCAACCGCACACTGAATGTGGTTTTAAACTGACATGCCTCCCAGAACTACCCTACAAACGCGGGTGTCCCCCAAGGCTCTATCCTAGGTCCTACGCTCTTTCTAATCTACATCAATGATCTCCCGGATGCCATAAGATCACAAGTAGGCATGTACGCCGACGATACCACAGTATACGCTCGCCTCGATCAAAAATCTGATGTTGATGATAAGGCGAACCTCACGGCTGAGCTTGAAAAGGACCTCCAATCCGTGGTGGATTGGGGCAGGAAATTTTTTTTTTAATCATTTCACCCCGAGCAAGGCGGAAATGCCACTGATGTGCAGGGGGCTACATAACTGTAAAAAGATTAATTAGAAAAGAGTAAGGAGTACAAACTAGTTAGAAAGGAGCAATAGAAAGCTGAGAAATCAGGTGCGATGACAGATACATAGGTGGAGAGAAAGGGAATGTTATACGGGGGTGGGGAGAGAGCTAGAATCCAGATGAGTAATAGATGAGTATTGACTTTGCATTTAAATTTCTGGAGGTTGTAGCCGTCAGGAAAGCAAGAATACGGAAGCGAGTTCCACAGGCGGGAAGTGCGAGAGAAGAAACTGTAGGAGTAGAATTGTCGTCTGCATTTGGCTAACCTGACTGTGAATGGGTGGGACCCAGTTGCCAGTCTGCTTGCACGAGTAAACATCTGTTGAGGAGGCACCAGTGACTTAAGTTCGTCCGAGCAGAAGCCATGAAAGTATTTATAAAACAGACAAAGGGAGGCCACATTTCGACGGTGGGGAAGTGGCTGCAGTCGAGCCGCCAGATCACTACCTATCACATTACAGACTCTCGTTTGGAGCCTGTCAAGAACACTGAGGAGAACGGCAGGGGCACCTGACCATAAATGGCAGCAGTACTCCATGCACGGACGGATGGTTGACTTGTATATATGCAGGATGGATTCAGGCGGAAAAAGCATCCTGGATCGACATAGTGACCCAACCTTCTTAGCAGTAGATTTAGCTATGGATTCAATATAGTCGTTCCATTTGAGGTCTGAGGATAGGGTAAGTCCGAGGAGGCGTAGTGTATTGCTCTCCGGGAGCATGCTTATGGGAGGCAGGTGAGGTTGCCTGTAATGGTTGACAGACAACAGCTTGGTCTTAGACGAATTAAAGTTCAGAAGCCACTTCTTACCCCAGTTCACCACAGAGTGTAGATCCTGTTCAAGGTCAGCAGCGAGATTATGTCTCTCCACCACGACAGGTATCTTACTGATGCGCGATGTCTCGTAAAATTCAATTCTTCCAAAACAAAGCTGCTGTCAATTAACCACCACAGACGACCGCACCTCCCTCCCATTAGCATGGAACAGGCTTGCCTCCCAGAGAGTAAAACACTACGCCTGCTTGGCCTGACACTCTCAGTGGACCTCAAGTGGAATGACTACGTCGAATCCATTGCTAAGTCCGCTGCCATGAAAGTTGGCTCTCTGTGCAGGGCCCGGAAACTCTTTCCGCCTGAATCTATCCTGCACTTATACAAATCTACCAGCGTGACGTGGCTTCCCTGTGCCTCTTCTATAAATACTTTCATGGCTTCTGCTCTGATGAACTTAAATCACTGGTGCTCCCTAGGTGTGAGTTCGCACGAGATACTAGATTGGCAACTAGGTCCCAGCCTTTTACAGTGAAACCGATGAAATATAACCGCAATTTCTACTCCAACAGCTTCTTTTCTTGCACTTCCCGCCTGTGGAATTCCCTTCCGCATGCTTGCTTCCCCGATGGCTATAACCTCCAGGAGTTTAAATGTAAGGTCAACAGACACCTCCTAACACACTAACCCTCTCATTCTCTCCAACTCTCCCCCTATGTACATCCTAACTCGTTTATCGCCCTGTGTAACCCCCTGTGCTATAGTGGCTTGGGGTGACATGAGTAAAAAAAAATATATATGCAAGCGGTAAAAATAACGAAAGAGAGCCGGCTTAATACTGGATGAAGAAATGAATAAAGGCGTTCATGGATACTGCCAGTTCTCTGAAAGTGTTCTCCTGGTTAAACTGAAAAGGGGACCATTCAACGTAGCAATTATAGACGTCTATACGCCAACAACGCAGAGCACTGAGGAAGAAATAGATACTTTCTACTCCACTCTTGACAATGCCAAGGCTCAACTTATAACCCAAGAAATTAGAATAATCATGGGAGACTTTAATACCAAAGTAAGCAGGAAAGGGAAAGGGAGACAATTAGCAATCCGCAACGACCGGGATGGAAGATGGGTCCAGTGGTGCAACGCGAATGACTAAGTGATAACCAATACCTAGTTTCAAGAACTCCCGATAGGTTTATGGACATGGAGAAGCCCAGAAAGTGACACGAAAAACCAAATCGATTATAATAAATAAAGGATTAAAAAAGGTAGTGGTTCAAAGGAAAACATACCCAAGTGCCAACTTTGGAAGCAACCACATTCGAGTTATCTGCAAACTAAGGGCGAAACTTTGTAGACTTCGGAGACTAAAGAAGCCTAGAGCAGTAGCCAGAATATACGCTCCTGAATGACCTCACCCTGCAGAAAAAATACATTGACAGCGTGAGAAACAAATTCGAATAACAAATAGGAAAAGAAAATTCAAAATGGGACGCATTTAAAGAAGCGCTATTGACATCAGCAAACAATGGACCCAGAGGAAATCAGACGCAGAAGAAAAACGAGTGGATGACTGAAGAGATTCTTGACATGATGCAAAGGATACAGAAAACTATGCCAAGACATGGAAACTGAATAAGAACAAAGCAGATGGACCAGACAGCATTGTCATAGAGATGTTGACAGCCATAAAAGATTTTGGCATAGAGAAAACTACGGAAATAATAAACGAAATCTCCAACAGTGTCTCTGCTCAGCTTCTGGAATGTAATGAGGAAGGAAGGCTTGAAGAATCTGACAATCACATGTTAGATAGAGGGAAGGAGAGACAGGGAAAAGCAGCGCATAACATATTTGAAGTGCCTGAGCAGGTGGATGGCAGAGCAGGGTTTGGTGGAGTAACAGGAGAAACCGTGCTAAGAGCTACCAGGGTTAGGGAGACGTGGAAGGTCATGATCAACTACGCCCTGAAGTAACATGGCACATAGATGAAGTACACGTTGTTTGCACTGTAGACAATTTATCTGATGAATTCCGGCATTTGAAATAATGTTTGGTATAATTTTCTTTCTGATTATATCACTAATAGTCATGAAGGGGGTCGTCACGATCTTAGTGTTCTGAATGGCTAATTTATTTGTGAGTTTAGTTGAAAGGATGTTGGTGGGAAGGATTTTAAAAATTGTGATATTTTCGTTGGAATTTTTTGGTTTTGTGGATTTTGTAAACTCGTTTTTTAACATTGAGAATGAAATGGTGCGAGTAGCGGAGAAGTGTGAATGTTTTCTCAATATACTTCTCTTCTTCATTTAGATATTCATGACTAGATATTCTAAGAGCTTTAAGATAAAATCCTGATTTCTCTAGATTTTATTCCCTGATTGTGTTTGGAATAGAAACTGATCAGATCTTCTTTGTTTGTGGGCTTTCGGTAAACTTTAGAATCTACTTTATCATTGTTTCGCATTAATAAGATGAGAAAAAGGAAAAGCTGTTTGTTTAAAATTCGTTTGTGAATTTGAAGGTGGTCTCAACCTTATTGAGTTTCACTGTTCTGTTTAATAGGTTAGTATCATGGGTGTAGGGGGAATAAGAGGACGTCATCTATGTATCTTAGGTAAATAAGCTTGATGTGTTTGAATCGGCCGGATTCTAAAAATTTAAGAAATAGACAAGTGAGAACACCATGGAAAAGCTGACTTTTTGTAGAAATCGTTATTGAAGGAGAAGAAACAGTAATTAATATGCATATCTTTATGATCTTGAGGACTGGTAGGGGAAGCTGTTCTTTGAAATTTATGAGGTGATTTCTGAGTATGTTAAGGGATTTGTGATGAGTGTGTTTGCGTATGGAGATTAGATGTCTAAACTTTCCGTAAGAATTATAGTTATATTAATGTTTCTTATTCTTTGGGTTAAGTCACCACAGTGTTTGATGTGTGCAGCTAAGAACGGGGTAAGGATTTTAGCGATGGCCATAGCTAACTTGTGGGATATATACTATTAATTCATAATAAGAATGGTTTAAAAGCGAGTCTGGTTTGCAAAATCTTCCTCGAGACCATGATAGTTCAGCTCAGCGTTGAAGTGATCACCTTCATCTGAAAAGAAGTGGCTTTTACCACACACACACACACACACACACACACACACACACACACACGTACATCCATCCCACATATATATATATATACTGAAAATAAATTGATTGAATTGACAAATCCATTTGTCAAATTTATTTTCATTATAATGCTCTGTTAAATTCTAACATTGTGTTCTCATCGGATTACGATGCCCGTAGAATTAACCTTACAAATTACCAATGATACTACTTATATATATATATATATATATATATTGCTCATCCACATCAAAACTCGACCGATTTGGTGTCGGTCGGTGTCGCTAACCCATAAACCATAGACACATGGAATCAAGCGTCATGTGCGTATATATATATATATATATATATATATATATATATATATATATATATATATATATATATATGTATGTATAGTACTTTGCAAAAGTATTAGGACAAGAACTAGTTTATCTTTACATATTGAGAGAAAATAAACAATTTGATTAATGTGATTTTATTCGATTTATTCAACACAGGCATTAACAGGAAAATAATACTTGTTACAAAATAAATTTAATATTTAGTATAATAGCCTTTTGATTTAATCCCAGCCTTCATTCTGTCAGGCATTGACATCACAAGCTTCTTCAGTGTATCTAATGGTATCTCCTGCCAAGCAGCTTGTATTTGTTCCCAAAGTGTGTCTTGCGAAGTAACATTAGATTTATCAATTGTTTTATTCAAAATCTCCCATAGATGTTCAATAGAGTAGTTTCAAATTAACTTGTTTAATTGGAAATAGGAAAAAATTAAATATAACTTCTTTTTAATACATTTCGTTTATTTTGGCTTTTAACCCTGTATTTGAATTTCAGTGAGTTTTTTTTAAGAAAATCATCCCATGTCCTAATACTTTTGCACACTCCCAGTAGTGTGCAAAAGTGTTAGGACAGGGGTGATTTTAAACTTTATTTTGATGCCTCATAAAACATAAAATAGTTCTTGTTCTAAGATTTTTGCACAGTACTATATATATATATATATATATATATAAAACAGTTTCAATCATGCAAAATTGAAAAACCAGTAAGACACAAGAGGAGTTAATGGGTGTGAAAAAATTACAAACAGAAACATTTATAATGAGCAGGTAGACAAAAGAGTAATCAGGAGGCAGCAGCTAGCAGTTGACATTAACTAATTTTTTGCAGATTAAAGTTGGCTGGAAAACATGTATGTCGATCGTTTTATATTTTCATAGGTGTTCGCATGCATCTTTAAATATTTTAGAATAAATAAAAGCATGAATGTTAGAAAAGACGTAGATTACTTCAATTAATTTCAGAAACACCCTCCACATGCAGGAACAGATACACGCACGCTTTCAAGCACATGATAAGCATGTTTTGAAATATTAAAGGCAGAAACAATCGGAGTAGATATAGTAATATATATGCAATAATATACATAGGCGTATAAATGTAATAGGTAAGGATGCACTGTAGCTGTGACAGTATAGCTATGAAAGTAATGCGTAATGATGGTAGTAGCTGTAGTAGTAGCTGTAGTAGTGCCTGTACAGTAAAAATAAAAATATTATATATTTGTCGCATTATAGCTATAACTGTGAAAGGTAAGGATGTTCTGTAGTCGTGGTAGTATAACTTATTAGGTAGGATGTACTGTGATTGTAGCACTATAGCAATAGTACTAATGAATTTAACGAATTTTGACCTTGGAGTAATTGTTTAGGTCATAAAGATGGCGTATATTATCTCATAACTTGAGTGTTGCTCTGACTCTTTCCCAGGCAATATTAGCGGTGTTTATTTTGACGCCCCCGATATGTAACTGCAACTTGAACAGTATCTTTTGTAGGGCTAGAGGGAGAAAAGGTTGAGATCGTAATAAAGGGTTCGATTCAAAATTCCTAACACCTGAAGAGCGTACAATAGCCGAAACATCGTACAAATGTCAAACAAGATAAGGACAATAGTTCGAATAATGTAAATAGGGTAAATACAATCTAATCTCAGAAATATAGACAAATATCCCGCAGTTTTTTGCCATTCCTTTCTTCGTTAGACTAATTGCTAACTAAATATTTAACCTACAGCTAGAGGGAAAAGGGATTGATTAATACTTTTTCCAAAAGTATTTGTCCGTAAGAGAATGCAATAGAATTCGAACTCGGATCTCCGAAATCCAGTTCTTCTGAAACGTTTTATGCTCACCTTTTTTTTTCCTTCTGTGGCCATGGTTTATTTATGCAACATATTGTCTTACCGTGTCGGGATGATAAGAAACTGGTTTAAGAAAAAAATTGTCTGCATTCCAGGTACTGCATTTTGCCTCGCATTCACCTAATTTTAGCCACATTGCGCATGTACGGCACAAGTTAAAGACCTTCCCAAATCCCCTGGAGTTAGCGTCAATGTTATCGGCTCAGGAAAAGAAATCGATGACCTGATTTCAGATTCTGGCCGAATCTTTTGCGTTAATTACCTCACAAATGCTCTTTGAAAAGGTACGAATCAATCTCTGCTCCTCTCAGCTCTGAATTAAATCACACGGTAGACTGGTCTCACTAATCTCTAATTCTAACTCATAGAGAAGGCAAGGGGGAAGTATTCGACTATCTTTCTCGTTACATCATCACAAATCACTGATTATAAAAAGAAGAATCTATGAAGAGTCACCAACGTCTTGAAGAAACATGGCTTTAAAAATACTCAATAAAGTCAACTAGATGTAAACATACATGGAACGTACATAGATACTTATACCCACACAACGATATCAGGGCATCGCCAAGTATATACCGAGTCGCGTAGCTGCTGTTATTCAAGCATCTTATCTATTACTGACACCGTAACCATACTAGTTAACACATGTACACACACGCAGAGAAATATACATAGATGCCTGCATGTGTGCGTGTACATTAATTTAATTAATGATTTTAATTTTTGCTAAATGCGATTATGTTTTCTCTTATACTCGTTACTCTCTTGCCGTATTCATTGAAAACAATGTAAAAATACCCAGCAAAGGTCATGGCGTGCGATTATAAGGCGGTGAAATCTTCTCAAGCAAGAAACTGTATTTATTTTGATAACTGCTGTACAGATAAAGAATACAAGAACAAAAGGCAAAGAGGGATAATTGTAAAATCCAAGCACATTACAGAAATTATATTTAAGGAACTAAAAGGGGAATGAAATCTAAACTTAATCAAAAATAAAAGAATTAATAGCATAATTATATGTTTTAATACCTCTGGCGTAATTAGTGTTTATTTCTGGAAAACACACAATATTACCGACATAGTTGTGCAGACACAATCAACTTAGACAACGTCTTCTAGTCGAGGACATTACAATGGCAATGACGTGGATGACGCTAAAAGTAATGACGATATCAGCCATAAAAATTGTATGACCATTGTTACTAAGATAACATAAGACAAACTAAGTTACAGTGATCGCGTATGCGTGGGGTGGGTAATACTTGACCAGTGGCCCGAGCGTACGCCTTCGGGTCCCCAGTTAAAAAACGGACCTACTATCACAACTCGCCACCTGGGAAATAGCTAAATAAAACTTAAGAATAACGATCAAAGCAATGTTTATGATCATACTGGCGATTATATGGCTTATAATAATAATAATAATAATAATGTTTTATACGTTATGCTTTTTCAGGACGTGGAGGATATGGGCTCTCCACAACTTCCTGTCAATTGTTGCTCTAAGTAAATTCTGTCACTGTACGAACCATTTTTCTCCTGCTATACATTCAAACTCGTTTGTTTCTCCTGCCTTCTGTATGCGTTGTGAATTCTAAATTCACTAAACCTTCTTTCCTCATTATGGTTCTCGGAAATTTCAGCTACCATTTTCTATATGTTGGCAGCAGTTTTCTGGTGGTTCTATTTCTCTTAAACTTCCTTGTTGCTTACATATTTTCAATGGCATTGTCAATATTCATCGTCGGAGCCACATTTTTGTCATTTCGCGTCTATTATTTACTGTTGCAGAAGAGATCAGACATTACGTAATTCTTCACCATTCTGTCTTTGTTTCTTACTGCATTTTCCTATCTATTAATACCCTGCTTACTTTCTGAAAGTCAATTTTCTTCAACTCCTAAGCATCTCCGGATATGCAGATAGTGTAACGCATAGCGATTCGAAAAGATAAATCGGTAGGTTATGTTTAAATCCTAGATGTTTTCAATAACTACAAGGCGCAAGGGCCACTCAGGGTAGATGATAACTGTGAGAAATTACTAATACCACATAAAATGTTTCCCATTAAAAAGGAGATATGAAAGGGAAATTTCATGTTTCATCAGAGCTTGAGAGTGTTTTTTTACAAAAGATATGGTTCAGCTGAAAATGCCATTATACTTCTACAAAGGCAACAAGTGAGTAATAATAACAATCTACGACACTTATTGCTAGTGATAATGAAGTGTCTTTTATATTATCAATATTATTATTACGAGTGGACCCATGCCATCAAAAATGATTGCCAAATATTTATATCAGTATACCATCTAAAATGACGGTAACATATGTATTAATGTACTACTGTTGTTTATGTTACATTAAAACATAAGAAAAAAATGAAAATAATCCACCGCCCCCAAGCGTGACAGAAGGAATGAAGGAATATATATATATATATATATATATATATATACACTCTCTGGTGAATTGGGGCAAGAAGTGGCTTGCCAACTTTAATGCGTCTAAGACCAAGCTGCTGTCTGTCAACCATCACAGGCAACCTCTCCTGCCTCCCATAAGCATGGACCAAGCAATTCTCCCTGAGAGCAATAGACTGCGCCTCCTCGGCCTTACCCTCTCCTCAGACCTCAAATGGAACCACCATATCGCATCCATAGCTAAATCTACTGCTAAGAAGGTTGGTCACTATGTCGAACCAGGATGTTTTTTTCCCGCCTGAACCCATCCTGCATATATACAGGGCAACCATCCGTCCGAGCATGGAGTACTGCTGCCATTTATGGTCAGCCGCCCCTGCCGTTCTCCTCAGTATTCTCAACAGGCTCCAAAGGAGAGTCTGTAATGTGATAGGTACTGATCTGGCGGCTCGACTGAAACCACTTCCCCACCGTCGAAATGTGGCCTCCCTTTGTCTGTTCTATAAATACTTTCATAGCTTCTGCTCGGACGAATTTAAGTCACTGGTGCCTCCTCAACAGATGTTTACTCGTGACAAGCAGACTGGCAACTGGGTCCCACCCATTAACAGTTAGTTTAGCCAAATGCAGACCACTATTCTACTCCTTCAGTTTCTTCTCTCGCACTTCCCGCGTGTGGAATTCGCTCCCATATTCTTGCTTTCCTGATGGTTACAACTTCCAGAAATTTAAATGCAATGTCAATACTCATCTATTAACCACTGAATTCTAGCTCTCTCCCCAACCCCGTATATCCTTCCCTTTCTCTCCACCTATGTATCTGTCATCACACCTGCATTCTCATCATTCTATTGCTAGTTTCTAACTAGTTTGTACTCCTCACTCTCTTCTAAGTAATCTTCTTACAGTTATGTAGCCCCCCGCTCATCAGTGGCATTTCCGCCTTGCTCGGGGTGAAATGATTAATATATATATATATATATATATATATATATATATATATATATATATATAATCGAATGTCTAACCATACTGACGAGCTGTAATACAGCGAAACAGTAGCTACTCACGCATCTACGAATCGTTCATTCAGTAATGAATATGAACACGCTCTGCAACTGGCGTGTGGTTACATTGTATATAACACGCTAAAGTCCGCCTTCCTCTATTGATCACTCATAGCTCAGAGTTAGAATGGCCGGGTTTCAATCCTGGCTAAAAGCAATGGGATGTCTAAACATACTGATGAGCTGTGATACAGTGAAACAGATCTGTCTGCGGATGACTATATATGTAAGTACACCACGGCCTTTGTTATTATAGAAAGGATTATTATTATTATTATGTCATTTTTCATCATATTTCGATTTCTGCTTTGGTCTCACTACTAACCAAGTCTGCGGGGAGACCTAAGGCAGGTAGTGGCGTGTTGTTATGGCTCCATTTCATGTTTTTCTATCTTCCCTATCATCCCCAGCATTACATAGATAAAGTTTTCCTTAGTGTGTGGGCTGTACTTAATAAGACAATTTTTTGTATATCTCTTAAGCTGGGGTTTCCAGGGATTCTTTCAATGTGTTGTTTTGTTCCATTTTTTATCATTCCAAGTGCACCTACTATCACTGGCACAACTCTTGTTTTCAATTTCCACATTTTTTCTATTTCAATTTCCAGGTCTTTATATTTTGACAGTTTTTCAAATTCCTTGATTGCTATGTTACAATCCGCTGGACAAGCCATATCAATTAATAGACAAGTTTTCTCCTTCTGGTTTTTAACAATAATGTCTGGCCTGTTTGCTTCAATTTTTCTGTCTGTGTAGATGGTGTAATCCCATAGAATGGTTACATCTCCTATTTTTGTAACCGGTGCTGGATGATGTTCATACCAGTGTTTGTTTACAGCTTTTCCATAATGTTTGCACATTGTCCAATGTAAATATTGCCCAACTCTATCGTGGCGATTTTTATATTCGTTTGGGGCAAGCACAGAACAGCCTGAGATTAGGTGGTCTATTGTTTCTTGGTGTTTATCACAAAACCTGCATTTTGGATCCATATTATTATGCATAATATTTGCCTGAAAGTTTCTCGTGAAAAGACTTTGGTCTTGTGCTGCAAGTATAAATCCTTCAGTTTCAGACTTTAATCCAGATGCACGTAACCATCGATGAGTATTAACTTTGTCAACATTGGATTTATTGGCACGTACTGGATATTGGCCATGCAGAGGTTTGTCTTGCCAGCGCTGTTTCATCTTTTCAAGAGCTTTATCTTTGGCTTTCATTTTCATATTTTTTGCCGCAATAGTTGGTTCTTGGCTTCTGTTTTGCTTTTCTACAGAATCTACTAACTGTAAATCTTGTTTGTATTTACTGCCTTCTTTTATTATTGAATATTTTTTCTCTTTTTCTTCATGTTGCCTTACTAATTGTATCATCTACTCCTTTGTTGTTTCTATGTATGTTAATAAGCCAATAGCTGTTGTCTTGTATGACAATTCTAGCTGAATAAGACCTCTTCCACCTTCTTTACAGGGTATGTATCGACGGTCTACACAAGCCTTTAGTTGATGCAACTTATGCTTAGAAAGAAGCTTTCTTGTTTTAGAATCCATTCGCCTGATGTTGTTTAGAGTCCAGTTTAAGATATTGAAACTATATTGGACAACTGGAATTGGAAGGCTATTAATGGCCATAATTCTGTTCTGAGAATTCAATTAAGTTTTTAATATCAATCGTAGCCTTCTATAGTACTCTTTACGCACTATTCCTTTCATTTTTTATGGTGAATGTTTTCACTCTCATTTACACCTAGGTATTTATAAGCTTCTTCTGGATGTAATTCTTTTATTGTTACATCAGGGTCTAAGCTAATTGAGGAAGTTTCTTGTAGTGATCAACGTAAAACTGTAGCTTTAGCACATTTATTCAAATTGAATTTCATTCCAATGTGTTCGCTGAAGCATTTTACAGTTTGCAGAAGACCTTCCAGCTCATTATCATTCTTAGCATACAACTATAACTCATCCATGCAAAATAAATGGCTTATTTTCTTTTGGCCTATTTTATAACCATATTCTGTCTTATGAAGTTGACTGGTTAGTGCTATTAATGACATGCAGAATAGTAAGGGAGACAAAGAATTATCTTGAAATATATCTCTTTTGATGTTTATTTCACCAGACTTATAGGTTCCATTTATATGATTGAGGTAAAGGATTGTTTGATGAAATTGATGATGAGAGGTGATATCTTGTATATATTTAAAGTCTTTAAAATTCAGGAATGAGGCACACTATCGAATGCCTTACGATAATCTATCCGGGCACTACTAAGATTTTTCTTTGTACTGTAACAATCTTCCAGGATCATTCTGTTAATATGCAATTGGTCTTTACATCCGTAACAGCTACGTTTGCACCCTTTTTGTTCAAGCGGTAACATGTCATTTCTTTCCAAGAATAAATATGTCTGTTTTGTTAAAATAGATGTTAATAGTTTATATGTTGTCGGAAGGCATGTAATTGGTCTGTAGTTTTTCGGGTTGTTTGTGTCACTATTCTTGGGTAGGAGAAATGTAATTCCTTTGGTCATCCATGCAGGAATTTTAGTGGGATCTTCAACCATTTCTTGAAATTATTTGGCTAGTTTTTTATGTGCTGTATTTAAATAATATAACCAAAAATTCGAAATTTTATCTACACGTGGAAACTTCCAATTGTGTGGTTTTTTAGTGCAAATCTAATATACTCTTCTGTAATTCCAGCCCATGTCTGTTCTGGTTTATTTTTTATTCGTTCTATCTCTTGAGCAATCCAATCTACTTCTTTGTTATGTTCTTTAGGGCGAACCCATATTTTTTCCCAGAACTGTATAACTGCTTCCATTTTGTGGGGGACTGTCACTTCAATTCTTTTTTACCTATTTCCCTGTAAAATTTCTTTGTATCGGTTTGAAAAATCTTGTTTTGTCTTTAGAATCTTGATCTTTTCTCAAAGCATCTTATTCTTTGAGCCTTCAGTTGTATTGTTTGCTTTATTTTTCCTCAGTTGAAAGGACTTCATTTTCATTTCTAATGTTGTATATTCTTTCGACTCTTCTGCTTTTCCTAGTTCTTACATTTATTCCTCTTGTCAGTTCATCGAGTACTGACAGTTCACTACTAAGTTGTTTGATTTCTTTTTCTATTTTTCTTTTCCAAGGTGGATCTTCATGTCTGCGAGACTGCCTTGTTTTTAATTTGATGTTCAATTTTGTTGTTGCTGCTATTGCTGATGCATATATTGCTTCATTGAGATTTATATGAGTGTCTTCTTTATCCAAAATTAATTTGATTGCTGCATTGTAGAGCTTAATAATTTCGAGGTTATGCTTTATTGGTTGTAATTTTGGGGGCTGTTCTCGTTCCTCCATTGCAATATTTTGTATTTGACTTTTATGGTTCTAGATTTCTTCCTTGGCTTCTTGTTTACTGTCCTTGTTTTCCGTAAAATAATTCTGTTCAATGTGTTCTGAACTCTTTTTATTGTCGTCTTGTAACTGAATCAGATCACACCTTTCTAGCACTTTTAAACTTACAGCATTATCTTCACAATGATTTGTGTGTATTATGGTTTCTGCATTATGACCGGTGGCTTGTTTGATGTTATTACTGATTCCGGTTCCTTTTCATATTTTGTTGATTCGTCTATTCTGGTTACAATTCTTTTTATCTCATTAATTTCAGCCTCTGTGAATCGGTTATTTCGCATGATGTATCTTCGTACATTGTATAATTTATTTTCGTCAATATACTTTCTATTTGCTTGACCAACTTTTTCACGCCAAATGTCATATGTTTCGCAAGTGATGTTTTTTTGAGGTTTGAGTAACGCTTCATGGAATGCAGTCATAACGACTTTGTACTCCTCACGAGACCATTTTATTTTTTCTTTCTTTAAATATACGGTTATAGATCTAGCTAGAGAATTTTCAGGGCCATCATTAGGATTATCCTGGTTGTGGGGACCTTTGTATAGGAGTTTGTTCCTATGGCAGATTTTTCCACCTCAGGTAGGTTCCTTCCTGAAGGACGGGGTACTTATTATTATTGTTATTATTATTATTATTATTATTTAGTTTATCTACTATTTTTATTTACTTATGGGTCAAAACCAGAAATACGAGGTCAGAAATGGGACCCTGGCATTTACCACTAAATATTTAAAAAATAATACAAGAATACATTAACTTAAAAGCACAGATTTTAAATAGATAATGTGCTTCATAAAGTGTGAGTTTTGTATTTTTTTACAAGCATGGGAACACTTCATTGCGTCTATCATAATATTTTTCACTCAAAACTTTGACCCGAACTACAACTTGAATTGTTGTTGTATTATTGTTATTATTATTATTATTATTAATAATATTAATATTAAAATAGCAACACGTCAGCGAAGTGTATTTTGGGTACACATATATAAAGACTAATATACACAATGTAACACCGAGTCGTACAAAGTTATACCAGGGACATGCATCCCAATTGATATGTGCACAATATAGAGACAGGTTTTGACAAAAGTAATGCATGACCTTGAGGAAGGGGCCATATTAGATATATTTTCAGGTTGAATAATTCAGTGAGTATTGACAGTCACCGTTTGAGACTGTTGGGGAATATCGAGATGTGAATTCCAAGTTACCGCTACTGCTTCACCTCCCGAACTTATCGTATTTTTCGGCTTCAAGAGGAACACATTTTCGAAACAATACCTTGAAAAATTTATGTGCGTCTTCCAAGAGAAATGTGTCAGTTATCCCTATGACTTAGTTGATAGTAAGGATTATTTATTGCACATGAATGACAGTAGTGATGACTCTGCAGATGATAGTTTAGAGCTTTTACATGAATCCAGCAACGACGGGTCTTGGGGATTTGTGGATGAATAAAGTTTCTTTGTTTTATATTTTTACAAGAATATTTTTTAAATTTTCAATTCATTTTCATGAAAATTAGACCACGCTTAGGCAATGAAAGACGTATAGTATATTTATTAATCACCAAGTAGTTGTGCCAATGCCATACAAACAAAATCGGTCGAGTGACTAAATAATAGGTGGCGCCAGTATGTGTGACACGCATGGTGAATGCGTTGTTTAATGAGAATTATTTTTTTCTTACAATTTTTTCCAGTATTAGATTGTTTTTTGTAAGTCGGAAAATACAGTAATAACTATCCATATAGATACCCGGCAATGATAATGCTCCAATATTTCATATCATGGACTCAGTGTGTCATCCCCTAGGAGATATGCCAAATTCGAAAGGTGAAAAAGCTGGCAAATAAATTATTATAATTATTTATTTGCGTACAATATTGAAGGCACTCAGTCAATCATATCTTTTCACAATTTCCTGGCTTTAGTTGATCTATAAAATCATATTACTCTACTAATCATTAATGCTTTGCTTTAACTGTTAAACCACCTACGCAAGCTTCTCATACTTTGGCCTTTTCTTTTCTACTTTTGTTCATAATATTTGTTACTGCTTTTAATATCATCAGTCTCGGCATTATTAATTTTGTTAATATGTACTTTTATATTGTTATCACTAAAAATATCGTCATCATTATAATTATCATATGTTCTATTAATATAATGACAGTAATTCTATCATGTGTTTTATGTAGGCGATAAGAGCATAAAAGAAAATTATCCAAACGAATCTAATTATAGTCAGAAAATGCTAATGCAGATGGATATAAATGGATAAAGATTAAAGATTAAATATTAAAGATCGATGGTAGAGGTTATACTAGTTAGAAATTAAAGAAAAAATTAGTATTCTAATAAAATTAATTAGAAATGTAAATGCAACGGACATTAATCAACAGAATTAAAATTTACTATTGTCACAATAATGTCGACATTAATCGTATTTAGTTTAATTAATACTAATAAAAAGTATTACAATAGTGAGATAAAAGAAAATCAATTATTACAGATGATTGAATTAACATGTTTCAAGAGTTTGGCATAGTAATTGGGAGTTCAATTCATGTGCTGGGTACTTTCACCTTAGTGAAAACAGCAATACTAATTGATGAGATCTAAAATAGAACAAGACAAAATATCTTGCAGAAACAGAATTAGTAATAATTGATGAGTACTAAAACAGAAAGGGGTGAGTTAGCTAGCATGAACAGAATTAGTAATAACTGAATCGTACTAAAATAGAACGAGTCCACTTATCTCTCAGAAACAGGATCAGTAATAATTGATTAGTACTAAAGTAGAACGGGTCGTTTTATCTTGCAGAAACGAAACTGGAAATAACTGATGATTACTAAAATATAACGAAACGAATTATCTCAAAGAAACAAATAATTGATGAATGTAAAAATTGACCAGTTAAAGAAAAACAAAATTAGTAATAACTAATGAGAACACAAATAGAATGATATGAGTCATCTCGTAGAACGGGGATTAATAATAATTAATACGCTTTCAAATAGAATGAGACTATCTAATGAAGACACAGGATGAGAAATAATTGATGAGTACTAAAATAAAAAGAGATGAGATATCTCAAAGAAATAAGGATTAAATTCAAGCAAGTAAAAAAATTAAAGTACTTAGGAAATGTTCTAACGGTAGACGGAAAGTGAGACACTGAAATCTGATGACGAATTGACATGACCAAGGACGCATTTCAAAAGCTGAGCAGAGTATTAAGAGACAGGAAAATTTAGCTAAAAACAAAGAAGAGAGTACTGGATTGCTGTGTGATATATGTTATTCAATATAGCATTGGATGCTGGAGAATATCATCAGAGATGAAGGAAAAACTTAGAGCAACTGAAATGTGATTCTAAAAAAGGATGCTGCAGATATCATGGATTGAGCATGTGAGCAATGATGAGATTCTGGAAAGGATGAAAACGAAAAAGAAAAATAATAATAATCATCAGGAAGTTCTTGGGACATGTAATGAAGAAGGGAGGCTTGGAGAATCTGATACTCACAGGTCAAATGGAGTGAAAGAGAGACAGGGGAAAGCAGCGGATAACATACTTAAAGGATCGGAGCAGGGGGATGGCAGAGCAGGATTTGGGTGGAGTAACAGGGGAAAGCGTGCTAAAAGCTACCCGGGATAGGGAGACATGGAAGGCCATGATCGCCTATGTCTTTTAGGGACATGGCACATAGGAGAAAAAGAAAAACAGATGAGTGTTAAAAGAGAACGTGGAGTGCTATCTCGCAGAAACAGTATTAGTAATAATTGAGGTGTAGTAAAACAGAAAGAAACGAATAATCTCGTAGAAACAGGGATAATTATAATTGTTAAAAGCTAAAATAGAACGAAATGAGTTATCTTGTGGATACAGGATTAGTGAAAATTGATGAATAATAAGAAACCAAGAACAAAACTAAAATCGAACGATACAAGTTATTACAAAGAAACTTGATATGAATAAATGATAAGTACTAAAATATAAGCAGGCGTATTATCTCGTAGAAACTGGATTAGAAAAAAAAAATGATGAGTTAAAAAATAGAACCTCGCGAGTTATCTCTTAAAAAAATGACAAAAGATATTGATGAGTACTAAAATAGAATGTGATGAGTTATCTTGCAGACACCGGATTAGTAAAAATTGATGAGAGATAAAATAGAACAAGACGTGTTATCTCGCAAAATTACGATAAGTTTTGATATATACTAAAATAGAATGAGTTGAATTATCTCGCAGAAACAGGATTAGTAATAATTGACGTGGACTAAAATGAGTTATCTCGCAGGAACAGAATTAATAATAATTAATAAGTTCTAAAATAGAACAAGATGATTTAACTTGCAGAAACTCGATTAGTAATAATTGATTAAAATTGAACCAAATGGGTTTTCTCTCAATATCAGGATTAGCAATAATTTATGTGTACTAAAATAGATTGAGTGAAGTTACCTCGCAGATACCGCTTTAGTAATTATTGATGAAAGATAAAATAGAAAGAGACGAGTTATCTCGCTGAAACAGGATTAGTAATAATTGATGAGTCAGTCAGTTAAGTGCCATACGTGATACACGCTTGGGCGATCATGTCTCGAAAGAGACATGACTGACTGGGCAGAAGATTATCCCGCAGTAGGTTGCCATTGCTTTCTGCGGTAGACTGGTTGCCGACCAAGGCTATAGAACCCAATCTGTCCTGTTATTTAACCCATAACTGGAAGGAAGAGACGGATTAATACCTTTCCCAAGGGTATTTGCGCGTAAGTGAATACAATGGATTTAACTGGAATTCGAACTCGGCTCCCCGATTTCTCGTTCCGAGCCGATATCCACTGTACCACAACGCTCATCCTGTACCACAAATGAGTACTGAAATAAAATAAAATGAGTAATTTTGCAAAGACTGTATCAGTAATAATTGATGAGTACTAAAACAGAATGAGTGGATTTATATTGGATTTATATTGAACAGTGCGCAAAGAACGATATTCCTATTCCACAGAAACAGTATTGGTTTTAATTTATTAGTTCTGACCTTTGAATGAGACGAGTTATCTCACAAAAACAAGATTAGTAATAACTGATGACTACTAAGAAGGACGAGCCGAGTAATCTCACAGAAACTGTATAATTAATAATTGACGACTTTTAATATAAATGATTCGACTTATCTCGCAAAAATAGGATTGCTAATACTTTATGTGTACTACAATAAAAATTGAAGAATTATCTTGGAGAAACTCGATTAGTATTAATTGATTATTACTGAAATAGAATGAATTGAATAATCTCTTAGAAACAGGATTAGCAATAACTGATGAATACTGAAATAAGACGAGTTGAATTATCTCTTAGAATTCTGATATTTGATAAGTATTACGATTGAATATGGTGAGTTATCTCCCAGAAACTAGATTCGTATAATTGATGCCTACTAAAATAGAATGAGAAGTTATTTTGTAAAAGGATAACTATCTCACCCCATAGATTAATATAACTTTAAGTTCAAATTTCCCTGATGTTTCCGAGTAGAATTGTAGTTGGATGTTACACCGGTCAAAACGCTGTGTTATTAACAAGAAAGTTGAGTAGATTAACCCGAATGTAAATCACGAAATCTAAAATAGTTCCGTTTTAATAAGCAGTGCATTACCACGAAATTGTGCTGTGTAACACTTTTCTTTCATTTTCAGTAAATATATTGACAGAAAGTAAATGCGTAATATGAGACCTGTTTTTGTACCCATTGTAGCTGGAGTACGTAAAACTGTTGCTAAGAGCCTCGTTAGAATTTGGATGCAAGAAACCAATTTGTATAACTAAATTTAATAAATTTAAGTGCACACAAATTGTAATAAAATAAAACGAACGATAATCCTATTGTTTGAGTGGTCAGACCGGAAATCGCTAACTCGTTCTGAATATCCCGAGAACCGTTTGGAGTGAGACTTGAATGCGTGAACAGATGCTCTCCTGTCGTGCTACTCAGTCATAAATGAAAGTGACATTGTATCTTGTCATTAACAATTAGCAGTATTTCCCGGCGTTGCTCGGAGGTTTTTAATAGTTATGCTGAAATGGTATGGTCAAGTGATTATTCAAAAAGCTCCAGTATGAGGTTGTCGTGACGCGTAAGTTAAAGATAAATGCGAAGTAAGTATTGGTTTTGTTGTATTTATAAAACGGGATTCATTCATGGTCAGGTTTGCCAATAAACGGGAATGATGTATGTACAATTGGAAGAACGGGGGAGAGCGTTATAGGATCCTGTAATGTGATGCAGTGATATTGTGACGCAGAAGTGAATGTATTGTCCCTGGAGAGGTTTGGAGAGGTTGGCACCTTGTAAAAACCGTAAAATTAGTATGGCATAACAAGGGAAAAGTTACAAAATAGTTGAAACATACCGCATGTTTTCATAGACAGCCCCAGCATAGGAAACAACCAGCTTCAGCTAAAACCACATCCACCAACAATTATCACTAGAGTCAACAAACCAGAAATGCTTCTACAATTAGATCTAAACTGAAAATGACAAGTGTTCATTTAGATGTCGAATTCTTCATCTTCGTCATCTTATAACGTCTTCGTCGACTTCTTCATCGTCTCCCTCCACTTCTTAGGTTTCGTCGTCGTCTTCGTCATCCTCGTCTTCGTCATCCTCGTCTTTGTCATCTTTTTCGTCCTTTTCTTCTTCTTCTTCCTCTTCCTCTTCTTCTTCTTCGTCTTCGTCGACTTCTTTGTCTTCGTCTCCTTCTTCGAAGTTATTGTTGTCTTCTTCGTCATCGTTTTCGTCCTTTTTCTTCTTCTCATCCTTCTTTTAGTTCTTCGTCTTTTTCGTATTCTTCTTCTTCTTCTTCGTCTTCTTTTTCTTCCGTTTCGTATTCTTCGTCTTCTGCTTCTTCTTTTTCTTTTTCTTCTTCTTTCTCTTCTGCTTCTTGAAACCTGCCTACCCCCATGCCCAATTTCTTTTGCTGCTGATATTGAATTAACGTTTCTGCTTAAACCTGTAGCTTAGTATTGTTTTCAAGGACACATGTCCCAGTGGACATCGGTTAGTTGCAATGACTTGACCCAAAGAGTTGTGAGCTCAATACCAGCCTGCAGCAGTGGTGAACAAGTAACTTTGAGAATCGGTTTAAAGGGCGATAACTCATAATTACCAAAAGCGGTTTCGCATAAGGAATGAGTGTGATATACCTCAGTGATCGTAGTAAAGGGTTCGGTTCGAAATTCCTAGCAGCTGAAGAAGGCCGGAACATACAACGGCCGAAACGTCATAAAATGGTAACGAAGACAAGGACAATTGTTTGAATAATGTAAATAGTGTAAATACTACCTCCTTTCAGAAATATACACAAATCGTGAAAGTTTCCAAATGGAACAATTTGAACGGCGTCTAGAAATCAAAGGTAAGTCTCATTTTCGTCAATATTAAACGATTTAATGCTTTTTCGGATTCAGTTCGTAAACAATATATGTTAATTCATTAGAGTTCGGTGATCGTCGTATTAATGGTAGGACCAAAATATAATCTTGGAGTTTTTAGTTTTAGTTGTGTTCTCACTTCATTCAAAATATTTAGACAGAGAATGAGATTTAAATAAAATTTCATCGTCAGCCATTTTTGCGCGAAACGTACCAATTATCGACTCAGAAAGTGGAATTGGTATTCTGATTTCAAATTCTGCTGTAATGTTTTTCCATCATTTGGAAAAAACATCAATCCTTCTTTATCATAGCAGAAAAAACTGGCAAACCCGAATTAAATCTGATAGATGTTTCTGGATCCTGACAGTTGTAATAATTTTATTTATCATCACGCTGTAGGTATGAAGAGGATCTTGTCTTTTCGAGTTTTTGTAAACTGCCTTCAGAATTCTCGTCGACACGAAAAGCGACGTGGTCTATTCTATCTCTTTTCTTTGGTGGATATACAAATATTTTAATATTTCTCGAAATGCTCCTGGGCTGTTGCTCGAGCTCTATTCATTATGGTTATAAACATCATCTTTATTTTCTCCAGAGACAATATTTTTTCTTTCGCCGCATCACTAACTGCCAGATATATTCCTTGTCAGAAAGAGTTATGTTTTTTTCTGTTAGAAATCGATTCTGACAGACATTTTTGTTCTTTAATTTAAGAACACAGCGAAGGCGGAGCAGTCGAAAATACAGAAGGGATAAAATGCATCGACAGAACTTATCCCTTGTCACAAGATACATTGGAAGATATGCAGATTCTTGGCAATATTGGGAATACTTAGCTAGTAGCACTGCTTCGAACAGATTATAGTCTAAAGAACATTTCGTCTCTTAGCTGAAAGTAGGAGTTTGAATTCATGGCCAAAATGTTTTCGTGTCGCAGAGAATATTAATTGATAGGAAATTAATAATAATAATATTAATAAGAAATACTCTTGAAAATTTTTACTGCTTTTCTATTTAGATTTTCTAATGAATCTTAATTCTTAAGTTAACGAATGCATAAACTCATAGAAAGTTCTACGACAATAAATTATCCGTAGAAAATTCCCTCTCACTAAATATTTGAGCATAACAACTTTAACCAAATATTGCAATAACAATCTTAAATATGAATGCTGGTCTTTATTTAATGGAGTAAGGGAATACAAATGAAAAGTTTTGAAAGTGACAACCTTTTCTGTTTCGCTGAAATAGATGTTAAACACATCTATCTATCTATCTATCTATCTATCTATCTATCTATCTATCTATCTATCTATCTTTTTCTAATTGAAACCAAGTAGCGTCTCTGGTATATCTTTTCCGTCTTTCCACAAAACTAAAACGGAATAGGCCATGTCTTATGCGCGGTTGAAATCGCGTAATTGTCGTTCTAGCTAACGGAGGAATACGGAGGATTATAATAAGCTAGTAATAATAGCATGGAACTAGGAACTCTTGACCACATTACAAATAATAATACAAGTAATTATAGTTATTTTCTAAAACGTCATCATTTCACGAGGTTTTAGGCTAATATTCTTATCCTTATTGATTTTATCGTTAGCTTTCAAAAGATTTTTTTCGACTTTTCTTCTGGAAAAACATTTTGAGAGCTTGGTATCTGACTAGTAGAGGTCTTGAAAACTAGGGTCACTCTTGTTTCGGATCCAGACTTATTGATCCAACATCTCCCAGGTTTGCTTAAAATTTTGTTCGTTAGTGTCATGGTGGCATCACCCATTACAACGGATTGAACTCTTCCTACAACTACGTATACTTCCCCTCACAAGAGGTGGTAGAGTAAGAGATCCGCAGGAGATCAGCATAAGCAGGTCAGCGGAGAGAGATAGGCAGTGATAGCCAAGACTGTTACCGTACGACTATTGTAAGTCCCAGTTATAGTATTACTTCCTAACCTGTATTTATTCGTTCTACTAACAGAGTTCCACGTATTTTGCTGTGTTAGTATATATTTGTTATTTCTATTTTGGTTGTTGTATTATTTTCTTGCTGGACTTTTAACCGGGTCCACGACAGTTAGTAAAATAGAAAAGGTTGCAATTTTCGTTTATATACCTCCTTTAATCCATGAGTTTGTGGTTCTCACTTCATCTGCGGACAAAGCTGAGTGCTTTGCCCGCAGATTCTCATCCAACTCCACATTTGACTTGTTCGGAGTACACCCACCCGACTTCCCTATTAGAACTGAGGCCAAACTGCACGACGTATATATTACCCCGACAGTAGTATCCCGAGTAATTTAAAAACTCGACCCACATAAGGCGTGTAGAGACGATGGAATCCCGGTGATAGTCCTTAAGAGGTGTGCTCCTGCACTTTCCCCTGTCCTCTCTAAACTATTTAACTACTGCCTTTCTGCTTCCTGCTTTCCCGCATGCTGGAAGTTCTCTTCAGTCGTTCCTGTATTTAAGAATTGTGGTGAACCCTCGGACCCATCCAACTATCGCCCTATCAGTCTTCTACCGATATTCGGGAAAGTATTCGAGGCCATAACCAATGCTGAAATAGTTCATCATCTCACTGCCCACAAACTCTTCTCTGATAGGCAATATGGATTCCGCTTTACCAGGTCTACGGCCGACCTGCTAACAACCGTAACGGAGTACATACTTGATGAGTCTGATGAGGCTCGCGCGGTCGCTCTGGACATCTCCAAGGCTTTTGACAGGGTTTGGCACTCTGGCCTCCTATGCAAACTACGGGGTTACGGTATGACCGGTCGCCTGCTTGACCTAATCCAGTCTTTCTTAAATAACCGCAAAATGAAGGTCATTTTGAATGAGCGTGCCTCTTCGTCCTACAGCACGAATGCTGGTGTCCCACAGGGCTATATCCTGGGCCCGACGCTCTTCCTTATTTTCATCAACGACCTCACTGATGAGATCAAGTCCCAAGTAGCCATCTACGCAGATGACACTACAATGTACTCCCGCACCAGTAAGATACCTGTCGTGGCGCACAGACATAATCTCGCTGCTGACCTTGAACGGGATCTACACTCTGTGGTGAACTGGGGCATGAAGTGACTTGTCAACTTTAACTCATCCAAGACCAAGCTGTTGTCTTTCAACCATTACAGGCAACCTCTCCTGCCTCCCATAAGCATGGACCAAGCGATTCTCCCGGAGAGCAATACACTACGCCTCCTCGGACTTACCCTGTCCTCAGACCTCAAATTGAACCACTATATTGAATCGATAGCAAAATCTACTGCTAAGAAGGTTTGGTCACTATGTCGATCCAGGATGTTTTTTTCCACCTGAATCCATCCTGCATATATACAAGTCAACCATCCGTCCGTGCATGTAGTACGGCTGCCATTTATGGTCAGGCGCCCCTGCCATTCTCCTCAGTGTTCTTGACAAGCTCCAAAGGGGAGTCTGTAACGTGATAGGTACTGATCTGGCGGCTCGACTGCAGCCACTTCCCCATCGTCGAAATGTGGCCTCCCTTTGTCTGTTCTATAAATACTTTCATGGCTTGTGCTCGGATGAACTTAAGTCACTGGTGCCTCCTCAACAGGTGTTTACTCGTGCAACCAGACTGGCAACTAGGTCCCACCCATTCACAGTCAGGTTAGCCAAATGCAGACGACAATTCTACTCCTGCAGCTTCTTCTCTCGCACTTCCCGCGTGTGGAACTCGCTCCCGTATTCTTGCTTTCCTGACGGCTACAACCTCCAGAAATTTAAATGCAAAGTCAATAGTCATCTAATAACCATTGGACTCTAGCTCTCTCCCCATCCTCGTATAAGCTTCCCTTTCTCTCCACCTATGCATCTGTCATCGCCCCTGCATTGTCAGCTTTCTATTGCTCCTTTCTAACTAGTTTGTACTCCTCACTCTTTTCTAATTAATATTTTTACAGTTATGTAGACCCATGCACATCAGTGGCATTTTCGCCTTGCTCGGGGTGAAACGATTAAAAAAAAATATATATATGTTATCGATTTTTTGCACTATTGTAAGAATTGCAACCTTGAAACTTCTGAATATCGTTTCTTATGTCTTCGTCTATGAGTGTATCAAATTTGATTAAAATCGGACCACTCCTTCTATAACCCGATTTTTTCGAATATCGATTTTCGATATTTATTTGGGGTACCTCGACACAAAACCTAGCTAAGAATACTCGCAGAATCTTATAGTATAAATTTTCAAGAAAATCGGTTCAGCCGTTTCGGAGTCTATAGGTAACGGACACACACACACAGACACGCATACACACACACAGACAAAGTTTATATATAATTGTGTGTGTGTGGGTGTGTGTGTGTGTATACATGAAATATCACCGTGGTCGATTTCTCACAAAGGAGACTTCATGGTAATGTTGTCAGGGGAGGTGATATGTTTCAGAATGCGAATGCCAGGGCCAGAATGGTCAGCGTTTTGCCGGTGTACCTCCTAGGCAGGGCATTCTGACATTGATGAATTGCCTTTGTCTGGGTATAAGCTTAAAATGGCACGAATTCAAAGGAGTGTTGCAAGAATTCAAAACGTCGATATGCCTCTCACATCTAGTTTTTCTCCAGTCTAAGACCACCAACAGTCAACGTGTGACCTGCGTTCCTGTGATTTCAACCTTTCTACTCTCTCTTAATATCCAAGAAACAACTTTTAATCAAATGAACACTAAAAATTAAATTACTGTTTTTGTTGATACAGTTTTCTGTCACAGCAACCGAAACCAACGTATGGAACCTTTAGAAAATTCCTGAAATCTATAGCAGGGCTTGATCCAAAGCTTCTGACTGAAACTGGGTTGAAATAAGGATTGTTGATAGTAAATCTTGCGCGAAGTCTCAAGACATCATTGTTGACTGTTTGAGTCTGCTGGCCTTGTTTGATCACGCCTGATTATGCCCTTTCTCTCAGAAAATGTAACTAAGTCTTGCTGAGTAATTGCATAAAGTTAGGCTCTTTGGATGTTGTGCATACACAAACATACCTGAACGGGGTTTCTGTGACACCAAAGGATCCAGGAGTATTCGGAAAGTATTGGTCAGTCAATATATATATATATATATATATATATTAGATGGTCCCAAAGTAGATGGACAGTAAATGACAACATTTATTTTGAGATTACGCATCGAATTATTATTCAGCCAAAGGTATAGAATTTGTCACATTGACGGTAAATGGTTGGCTTTTTTCAGGCTTGACTACCAAATGGTTCAACGCATTTTGTTCTAACTTTTTCAGCATTTTGAGATTTCCAGTACATTTTTAACATCCATTTTCTTTCATCAGGATTTAAATATTATTTTCCATTATCTGAATTATCTGAAAAGAAAACTGATTAAATTTAGATGAATTTATTCATAAAATTTAGAATAATATAGCACAAATACCACAGTTATAAGGAATACCTTTATAATAATATAAACACAAACCTATTCCACCTATTGTCCACCTTCTTTTTGACCACCCTAATGAGTTAGAGCACTCTAATTACTGGCGTATATGTCCATGATACATCACACGATAAAAATCTGCCTCTGTCTGTCGAGTGCCCGTAGCTCAGAGGTAGAATTGCCGACTGATGCCAATTCGGTCGGCTTTCAATCCTGGGTAAAAGCAATCGGATGTCTAACATACTGATGAACGGTGATGCAGCGAAACAGATTTGTCTGCGGATGACTATATATATATATATATATATATAGTCTATATATATATATATAGTCATCCGCAGATAGCTCATCAGTACGGTTCGGTAGAAGAAGGCAGACTTTTTAGCGTGTATATTATCATTATACACGCCCAATAGCCGTAGTGATCTAATTCATTTTACTGAATGAGCGATGCGTACATGTCAGAGTAGCTACTGTTTTTCAAAGCTTACCATTCTTCCAGAGTGCTCGATCAGGGTGTGAGAGCGTAAAATATATAGTGTAGGTGGAAAAACTCTATATCTATTCTCACCACCATCAAGCAAGATATATTGTGATCCCTAAAGTGTTAGAATGTTATTGCTAATTTCTGTTTTTACGTTATGAGTGGCAAAAGTAAAAAAAATGGTGGCAAAGTGAGCAATGAACTTCAGTTTGAGATGACAATACCACCAGAAATTATTATTCGAAGCTCATGAATATGGTATCTGTGGTAGATACCAACAGAACTGATCATTTTTCAGCATCCCGATTGGAAGAAAATGTAGAACATGTAGAATTTTAACAATGTACTGTATTGTGCATTGTGGTGAATGAGATATCTGAAATCCGAATTCGAATTCTGGTCAAAGTCTTTTCATTCACTTACGTGCAAATACTTTGAGAAAGCTATAAATCCATCTTTTCTCCCTCTAGCTATAGGTTGAATAGCAGGACAGATTGGGTTCCATAGCCTTGGTTGGTTACCGGTCTACCCCAGAAAGTAATTGCAACCTACTGTGGGGAAATCTTCTGTTGAGTCAGTGGTGTCTCGAAAAACACATGAATAGCTCTAAAGAGTCATGATCACTCAAACGTGCATTACGTATGGCAATTAACTGTCTGGCTCTACTGCAATTCTGGCGTTATACTGTTCTAAGTAAATTGACCAATAATTAATGACGTTATTAACAATTTTAAAAAGGAGACTTGTGATATATATATATATATAGCACGCACACGCACACGCATATATATATATATATATATATATATATATGTGTGTGTGTGTGTGTGTGTGTGTGTGTGTGTGTTTTGTTAAAAGCAAACAACAAATAACTGGCTTCCGGTCCATGTAATTTAAAAAATGCGTATATTGGTAGCCATCTGTTTTTTTTTTTTTTACAATAAGTCAGTTGTTTTTAACGAAACTATATATATATATATATATATATATATAATCACCCACATAGAAGCCTGTTTCGCTGTATTACAGCTCATTAACGTGACTAGACATCCTGTCGCTGTCAGAAACGATCGAAACTCGACCGATTTGCCATAATTTAAGCTATCGGCACACGGCTAAGAGAGGAGGCAATTTTAACATGTTATATATACGCGGTGTATACACACATCATCAGCCAAGAGACCTCAATTCATGGCGAAGAGTAATGCGTAAATCGCAAAAGCTGTTTTTAAAATTTGTACCTCTAGAGAGTTCAGTAGGATAACGAGAGCATAATTAATCATCCACATACAAGTTTGTATCCTTGTATCACAGTTCATAAGTGTGGCGAGACATTCGATTACTTTCAACCAGGATATGTGTGTGTGTGTGTATGCGTGTGTGTTAGTGCGTGAGTGTGTGTGTGTGTGTGAAAAACACATTTTGTGTGTATGTCAAAAAAGTACACTTATTTTAAATGAGTAGAAAAATAATTTAAAAATACATTCCAAAAATACATTGTAATGCATATAAAACTATTATACATTTTGCATCAGTAATTCCGCAGGTTAATGATGAAGAAAAGCATAATTTTACACAAAGAAGTTTATTTGTCAACGCACATTTACTCTTAAAGTAAGAACTTCCCTATTAATCGTTATCTTCTTAAAGTTATGGATTAGTTGATAAATTTGTCCTAGTAGAGATTTATGGATGCACAATCGCATACGTATAACTGAAATTGCACACGTGTGTACATCACACACACACACACACACACACACACACACACAATTTTAAGGATTATATTAAGCAACAAGTATTTATAAATATAAGAAAAAAATAACGTTAGTTAATCAGGATTATTAACATTTAAAACATTTATAAAAATGCTTCAGTTCTAAATGAAAAATCATGGTAAATTATGGAGCATGTTTAGTAATTAATATCTAATAAAGAAAAATGAGTAAAAGTTCTTGAAGTTTTTATAATGCAATAAGGATTTTAGTTTTAGATTCATTTCTGTATATCTTTAAAATAATAGAAGTTTTTGAGTTTAACAGTTTTCTTTTAAGTTTATAAACATTTCAATAACATGGATATTGATACATAACACTTATGAACATTGTTTATACACTTAATAAATTAAAAAACGACATTTTTGATTTATGATTTATAATAAATTTGCATATGGCTGGTACTAAAAATCAAAATTCAAATTTAGAAACGGTCAGCTCATAATATGCACCTAATGAATTCATAGTGCACGAAACTCCAAGTCGTTTTATAGAGATGTAGAATAATATATATATATATATATATATATATATATATATATATATATATACACACTACCAGCCATAATTATTAGGCCACTACAGTGTTTTTAAAAAATTATGGATTTCATATTATTTTTAGTATTTATTGCCAAGTTAATAATTGTAAATGAAAATAAAATGGTTCTTTTGTTAATATTGCGCAATACCATTTGCATCAAATGAATTTATAAATATTTAATAATCACCTATATTGGAGCTTCATCAATAAAAGAATGAAGACAATTTAGGGTGATTCGGACGAATCATCTTTGCTTCCTTGCTTTGTAAAATTTTGCAAAATAATAATAACAAAAGAACCGTTTTGTTTTAATTTAGCAATAAATACTAAAAATAGTATGAAATACGTAAATTAAATCCATCATTTTTTTTAAAAACTGGGATGGCCTAATAAATATGGCCAGTAGGGTATATATATATATATATATATATATATATATATATATATATATAAATATATATATATATATATATATATATATATATAAAATTATTAAACGTATACAGACATACCACTTACACATTATATATATATATATATATATATATATATATATATATAATGTGTAAGTGGTATGTCTGTATACGTTTAATAATTTTATAATAAAACAGAAAAGTTAAACTGATGACTTAAGAGAATTGCCGAAGGACAATAATATGCAGGATCCAGCCTAATATAACTTAGATGTTCAATAAGAAAACCGTTTACATTTCTGCTATTCGTTGTTGCAAATATATATTTTTAGCAACATTACATACAGGCAGTGACTGGATTCTGAAGAGACGTAGAAAACTGTGCAACTTTTTGGAAACAATATTCTCTTATATTTTATTTGTATTTTGTATAACCATGATATTACATGTCTTGCATTGTGAAGCTCTACGCATTGAAATGCTAATGTACTATTGCGTATAAAATAAAACGTCATTACAGAAAGTAATGCTTTTCTTTGTGTTTTAGTCTCGTAACTTATTCAGAGGAAGTTATTGATTGCTGATTGTTTCTTAAATGGGAATATGTACCAAATATAGCTTACTGCATAGAATTTTTACAAGTTTACTTTGGCCATTTTCTCAATGGACATAAGCATAAATTATCTGTAATTAAATTATGGAACGAAACAACATTTTTGACTAAAGGAATACAAATGATAATCAATTTGTTAATCGGCTTTCACTAGTAAAAGTGGTTTTCAAACATCTATTTCTCGTCCTTTTTACCATGAATTCATTTTTTGTATGTGTTGGTCAGACGATTTGTTTATCTATAGGGACACTTACTTTGACTGAATAATAATGAAATGAAAGTAGGATTGAGAACGAATAAAGCAGAGAAAAATATGCTTTTAAACTTTTATGAATTCATATTTTGGAAATTATACTTTTCATAATAATAGATTCGAAAGAAGCTTTTGGCGTTCGAATTGTATAGTAATTTTTTCGGCTTTAAAATGTTCCTTCCAACATTGTGCTTTTCAATATGAAATTTACATCATAGTCGAGTCTTATTTATCCAATATTTTACATTTTATCAAATAACTATTCCATCAATTGACGATGATCCTGGCATACGTAGAACATAAGTAGATTCCAATAATGTAATAGTGTTGTGTGATTCTAATAATTCAGGTCATATATTCAGCGTTCAGTATGTATTTCTGTTATCAGTTCCTGCCGAGTGTTATTCTTACAAACCTCCAAAGACTAACAGATATATATATATATATAAATTTATTTTGTATGAAAACATACAAAATGTAGCACATAGCTGAATAGTTTAAGGAGGTTACTACAATGAATACGCCGTTAGGACTATTAAAATGGACTCGCCTGCCGCTTGGAATTAAAACGGCAACTCATATTTTTAATAGAGCTATACAGAATATCGTATGTAACTGGGGTACTCATTGGGAATAAGTGGTAGGAGAATCTTAAGAATACACCATTGAATACAGCCAACGGCTCAAAATAGATAAGGATGCCAAGGTGAAGACACTTAGAGCTATTTACTACCGGTAGGAGGCTGTTGGGGATCCCCTAGAGATAGCCTTAGCTAAGGAGGCCCTTGATCGTTCGACTAGCGATCGTTACATGAGTCAGGTAATTAGACATAAGTTAAGCAAGATTTCTTCCGAAGTTGTAAACATGAGCGCAGAACTGCGCAAGGAATAAATTCATCGAGGCGGCGATCGGTACATTCGGGCAACTGACGACATGTGCGAGGCGTTTCGGTAGCATTTCGAGAACCGGTTTACCAAGAAGCCTGATCTCCGTGATGTGGAGTTTTGCAGCTATTTGGCTGACTTCCCCCGGCTTTTGCCTGTTTACCAGGGGTGGGCTCACGCTGTCGAGAAAAGGTAAAAATGTTGGGAGGGAACTAGATGGTTACAGGCTCATAACTCTGTTAAACACAGAGTTAAAGATTTTGGCCAAGATCCTGACGAATCGTTTGCAGCTAGTTGCCGATTCTCTGTTGGTATCTGATCAGACTTGTGCTGTGAAGTGACGAAAAGTTCAGAGCAACCTGCATTTGATCCGCACGATCCTAGAGGGTGTAAAAGACGACGATCAAACTGCGCTGATCAATTTATATAAGTCCAAGACATTTGATAGGGTTGACCATGGCTACCTGGCTGTTGTCCTCAGGCCACCGGATACGCACCCGACTTCTGCCGATGGATTAGTCTCCTGTATCAATCCCCAACGTCTGTGGTACAGGTGAACGGTAAGCTGTCGAACGCTTTTGCGCTGTGTAGGTCGGTCCGACAGGGTTGTTCACTGTCTTCCTTACTTTATGCTTTGGCGTTGGAGCCCCTCCTTCGCCGGCTAAATGACAGGACGTGCAGCCCGGCTCTACGTGGAATCGCTGTCCCTGGTGGGGCTCGTGCCAGGGTTTCCGCTTTCTCCGATGACGTAACCACTTTCGTGTCCTCCTGGAGTGGCATTGAGGTGGTACAGAAGGTACTTGAACGGTACGAACAGGTGACAGAGGCCAAGATTAACCGCGACAAGTCTTCCGGCTTACGGCTAGGTGCCAGGGCCCTTCAACTGGACGGACGGTTCTGTCCGCATTCTTGGAGTGTTGTTTGGACCCGAAATTCAGTTGGAGAAGAATTGGTCTGAAGTACAGGCAAAGGTCGGCGCGTCGGTCGAAATTTGGCGTCGAAGGAATTTGTCCTTGAAGGGTTTGGCTGAGGTGTGTGCCACATACATTTTCCCCATAATCCTTTACCGGCTGTCTGTACTTCCACTTTGTGATGAGCGTGAGAAGGCGATCGAGCGTTTGCTATTCTCCTTTCTTTGGAAAAGACGCAAACGTCACGTCGACAAACGTGTCTGTTACCAACGTCCGTGTCATGGGGGTCTAGATATGCCGCACTTGGTGAGTCACAAGCTCGCTTCAAGAGTGGTTTTTCTCAGGCGTGCCTTATTTGAAGACTCATTGCTGACGGAGATGGTGAGGGACATGTTCCCTAGCCTTACTATCCCTCCCTCGGTCTCGAGGCGGTGCCATAAGCTTCAGAGGCGATCGAGGATTCTGCTCGAATGTCTGACAGCCTTGCGGGCCATTACACGGTCTAGTGACATTTCTCAACCTAGAAGGCAGTTCTATCAGGGATTAGTGGCGGGCGTCGGGAAGGATCCACTACGCGAAGTGCTCAGCATGTCGGAGTATGAGTATCGCTCTTATTGCTGTTGGGTGCCATGTTCGGATTATCTCAGTAACTCTGGGTTTTCTCTGACCTGGCGATTAGCTCGGAATCGGTTGTCTCTCAGTGACATGCGTTTCATAATGGGCATGGCGGATTTGCCAGATTGTGAACGCTGCAACGTTGGTTTAAAGGAGACGTCTTCTCACGCCTTCTAATAATGTTCGCGGGTTCGCTCTCTATGGGATCGTGTCGGCGAGTTGACTGCTCGTATCACGTCGCGTGAGCTCGTGCTTATTGATCGTGCACACGCCTGTGACAATGTGTCGTCTCCGTTTTCTGGGGTAAAGCGAATGGTGTTTCTGTCGCTAGTGAACCATTAAAATCATGTCGTTTGATTTTTGACATTATGTATGTTAAAGGAAGCACCACTTCTTATGTTGATTCATTATCAAGAATAAGATTCAAAATGAAAATGGACAAGAACGGAAAGATTCAGATGATAGTGTTTTACAATGGGTGGAAACGGCTGTATTATTCTGCAAAATACTCTGTATAGAACCATAACAATACACGATACTAAGCAAAATATTTAAGCGCATGAGAAAGTAACTACACTATAGGGGGAAGAACTTTCAAGAAAACAAGAGGTAGTTTAATGGTAGAGAAAGACATTATATGTCATTCAGACGCAGTAGTGATTCCCCGAATTTTAAGAAAAGAAATAATTAGAAGTGTGCACGACGATATACACTGCGTGGTTACAACAACGCAAAGGAGGTTGAGACTGTAATCTTGGTGACTGGGATATTCTAAAGAGTGTGAAGAACACTTGAGGACATGACCCAACTATACGGAAATGAAAATATTTAAACAAACCAAATTACACACATGGCCTAAAGAGGGGAATCTATCGACAAGTCTACACAGACCGTGCCCACATTAGAGATATTTATGTATTTTTAATATTAGTAGACTCCTCCTTAGGGTGGCCAGAAGTAATAAAGGTGAGAGATAGGAAAACTGCCATCGTGAAAAAAATATTAAGAGCAATATTTGCAAGAAACGGTGTACCTAAGACCATTGTCACTGACAACGCACCGGAATTATGCGATGAAAATTTAGTATCTTGGTTAAAAAAAAAATTAGGTTTTATGCAATATGAAACGCCACCCGCAATCGAATGGTATAACTGAAAGGATGGTCCAAACAATAAGAATAGGACTAAAGGCGTTTTCACCTTTTTATGAGAATATAGACGCAGATCTCCTTAATTTGCTTTTAAGCTATAGAACGGTTCCTCATTCGGATAGAAATCAAAAACCATCAGCTTTAAAGGACAGGCAAATTAGAACCCCAATAACCATGTCGTTTGCCACAACAATTCTGGTACAAGAGAAATAAAACAAGGAGGCAATCAGAAAGAGCAAGGTTTGTCTTACAAAAATGACAGAACAGCTTGTTTTTACAGCTTATCAACCATTTGTAGGTTATTTAATGCTGAAACACTTTGGATGGTAAGAATACCTTTTTTGTAAATGAATATTGCATTGGTAATTTTTTGGAGAATAACAATGATTTTTTTCTTATACAAGTCCGATTATTTAACCCATAACTGGATATAACAAGGGTATTTGTGCATAAGTCAACATAATAAACCCATTTGGAATTCAAACTTGAAGGATCATGGAAACATCTGAGTATACTAGATCAAATTTAATAGAGAAAGATTTTCTTTATAATGTAAATGTAGCAGTAAATGCACTAAACTGGGATGTGACTAAGATTGCCAATTTTGTTGAATATCATTTTGAACCAAAGAACTGAAGTAGAGTAGGTATAAGGTGCACCAGAAAAAAAAGAACGGAACAATAAATACTAGCTCATTTTGATCAATTTAGACCCAGTAGGAACAAGAGGAGACAGGATGGCCTTGTGCCGTCATTGTATTTTTATACAACGAATCCCGAGGAGACAGGATGGAGAAACCGAAACTGAAGAGAACATGGGAGAAAGTGAAAATGAGTTAACAAATCTGGAAGATGAAGTTAGACCAAGATATAAAAAAAAACAAAAAACAAAAACAAAAAAAAAAGCAAACAAACAGAAGAGCAATGCAGACCATCCGAAATATTCAGAAAATGCTATAAAACAACTAAAGGCATCCAACCTCTCAGGTGTAGCGTAGTATGCGAATGAGACACTCGCATAAATAGAGCGAACATCAGGCACCTTGTAAAAATGAAATCGCGTAACTTCCTACAAGGTTTATACATCACAGCAGTTCTGACCCTGATGAATTCATTTTAGAAGTATTGACAAAACGACATCTGATTATTTGAAAAAATACAAAACAAAAAAGCAAAAAAAAAAACCAACACATTTACTAAGTCTGTTTTATGAACTAATTAAATACCAATATTTTAATATTAATAATTCTAAACTGTGATCATATTGTCGCTATTCATTTTTTTTATTTAAGTAAGCACTTGGGACTTTATCTAAAGTTATTAGAACACACGAAATTTATTTTTGGTATGAAATTTTCCTTTAAAGGCTAACAAGTAAATAACTATATGCGTACTTTAGTAGTAACTTTACTGTGAGGGAGTAATTTACTTAACTGCTTTCTCACAATCTCTCTTCTCTATCGACCATTGTGGTATACAGGCAATGGAACTAATCGCAACGTAGTCATGTCTGTCTTAATGATATTAAGATCAATTGAAAATAAACATTCGAGTCATCAATTCTGCTTTCAATTTTGATAAGTGCTATGCAACTTATATTTGCCATGACTCATCTGTTAAAATACTTAAGTTTTAAGCCCAGTCATTAGCATATAAAAGTGTGATCGTCAAAAGGGAATCCTTAGAGTTGCGGTACAATGATCCAGGGCGGCGGTGAAAAAAAAAAAAAAAAACAGCGATGGAAAAGCAAAGAGAAAAAAATGATTGTAAAGGTGACATTAGAACCAAATAATACATATTTTAATTTCTATGGAAAAAAAAATCATTTAACATGTATGCATTATGGAGAATAACATTATAAACGATCACACAGTTTTAGCTTTATTTGTTGTAAGAATTCAATGTACGAAGTTTTCTATCTTGCTGACAGAATGCATTTTGTCTCTGTACAGAAAGCGCTATCCACCAGTCAAGTAAAACATCAGGCATTTAAATGGTACAGTACATTAGATTTATAGGTGTTGATATAATAATACAAATTTGTCTCAAGACAATATAATTATATCTAAGAAACGGTAGTATGGTCTGGAATTATGATACAATATTTTCAATTATATATAACACAATAAATAACAGAAAATAGTGCAAGACATCATAAAATGATATAACAAGCAATACTTAATTTTAAAATGCATTTAACAAAAATAGGTGCGAGATTTTTCGTAAGAAGGCGTTAGGGTAGTGGCCTAGAACTGGGGATCACTGATATAAACGAATAATTATAAACATTTGTAACAGAAATCTAAGTCTCAAATAAGATTTTCTTACACTTTTATTTGGTTCATAAAATAATGAAATTTTTGAAAAATCTGATTTCAAAATGTTGCAAATTTTGGCAGGTTAAAGTGTGATGCCAGAAACATTGTCAATCGTTTTCATTGTGGACAAAGATAAAATAAAATAAAGCAACCTACAAAAAAACAAGTTGGTTCACAATTTCATTTGTCGACACATACTAAATTGTATATTTGTATGCATGGATGGACAAAAGATTGAAAACATACAATTCTCTAATATGCAGAAGATGTCATGTCTTATTCAAATTTAATATATCTAAAGAAAAACAGTGTCGAATCAATCCGGTAGAGGGAAAAGCCAGTTTTTTAATCCTTTAACCAAAAAAGTTTCTATTCATTTATTTTTTTGAGAGTAAAAATCATTTCATTTTTTTGCCTTCAAAATTGCTACTTCGTTTACACCCATCAAAATAAAAACAACAAAGCACTACTCAATACTACTTAAATGTTGGCAAGATAAAACAAAAACATGGGTATTATATGGTATTCAAACACATGGGAGGGATAGAAGATTCGTTCATATCGTATACCTTAGTAGCATTGGTATTATATGGTAATAAAATGTGAGGAATTAGCGATTCGTTTATACTGTAGATCTTGACAATATCGGCTTTATATATTATATATTATTATTAAAACACATTCGAGAAATATGCGATTGTTTTTTAACGTAGATCTTGTAAATCTCATCATTAGATCGTTTTAAAACATTTATGATAGATACGAGTGCCGTTCTTATCGCAGAGCTTAGGAACATCATCATTATATAATAATAAACTGCTTTTGACTGATACAAGAATTTTCGAAATCTGAAAATACGATTTTTAGTTTTTTATTATGTTGGAGAATTTTACTTTTTCTTTTGAAGGAAGCACATGAGAGGATCACTTTAAAAAATCAAGAGTTATTTCATTAATGCCTCTCACCGTTAGGAACATTATCAAGTAAAACTATCGCGTTGGATTTGGCCGCAGATGTGTCAGACTGCAGTTAAGGAGGTCACTCTAATTAATTAACACTACGAATTTTAATCCCGCTCTTTAATCACGTGTCCAAGCAATAAAGCGTTATTGTTTCTTGTATTATAATAGATTCATGAGGAAAGGTCTTTTGGGATTCTCTCACCTGAACATATCGCCATGACAAACTACTTCTTTTTATCATTTCATCCAAGCAAGGTAATAATGCCACTAAGACGTGACATATTACTGAGAATGAAAAAAATGAAAAGACATACGTGGGGAGGAAGGATAATTGAAGAGCAAAAGTTCAAGAAAACAGGCAATAGCGATTGACGTTGTATTTACATTTTTGAAGGTCGAAGGTGGTTGGAAAGCAAGAGACCGGAAGAGAGACCGACAGGCGAGAAGTGAGAAAAAAGTTAAAAGAATAAGGTTTTCAGGTCATTTACTTTATGATAGATTAAAAATTTACATTATATCATCTAAAAAGAATGTCGGTCTGATAAACAATTTTTTAACGTTGGTTAACAGTATAGGCTTAATTTTAAAAGAAATGGTAGAACACTAAAGAAGTTCGTGTCATTTATGTTTAAATTAGACACTTTTAATTTCTTCCTTTTCTTTGTATTTCTTTTCGTTCTAATATAGAAAAATAGCCAGCTACAAAACAGTTTATAATGTTTCTTGATGTCAATGATCAAGGTAGGAGTCGTGTTAGAAACGATTTAGAACCGTCGACGGTGAAATCGTTTATTAGAACCAAATCAGTAGCTGTTCACACAAGAACCGTCGTCCGCGACGTTCGCTCCAAGCGTCTTTCATTTAATAAGCTCAACGTTCTATTGTCGGTAAATTTCTTTTACTGCCGAAAATTTATTAGCATAATGTTATTCTCTTGTGTCTCCTCACCTGTAGGCTGATACTTTTTGATTTCTTCATTTGCAATAGACTGGGTTGGTGATCGAAAAAAGAGATACATTGGTGTATATATATATATATATATATACACAGAGAGAGAGAGAGAGAAAGACAAAGATGGCTGGAGAAATGATATGTAAAAAAGAGCAAGAGGAAGGAAGAAAGAAAAAAGGGAGAGATGGAAAGAAGATGAGGGAAGGATATTAAGAGAAAGAGAAATAGCGAAAGAGAAAAACAGGAAGGGATAAATGTTGAGAGAAAGAGAATAAGAGAGAGAGGAAGAAAGAGTGAGATAAAAAAGAAGAAGAGAGTGTAATATGAAGAGAGAGAGAGTAAGGAGAGAAGATGGACAGAGAGAGTGAGGAAGAGACAGAAGGAAAGTGTGAGATATAAAGAGGGAAAATGGGAAAATGAATGAAAGAAAAAGCGAAAGAGTGAGCAAAAGAATGATAAAAAAGAGAGTGAGAGAGAGAAAAAGAGAGAAAATGAGAGAGATGAAATAAAATGAGGCATAGAGATACGGAAGAAAAGTAAGTAATATAAAGAGAGAGAGAGTAAAGAAGTATGATAGAGAGAAAGTAAGATTTTTTTAATCATAACACCTCGAGCAAGGCGCTAACGCCACTGATGTGCAGAGGGCTACGTAAGAGTGAAAAGAATTGGAAAAGAGAAAGCCGGAAACCACATCCTAAACATGGAACAAGGGATGAGCCTCTACACATGATAAAGAGAGAGAGAGTGAGAGAGAGAGAGAGAGTGAAAAAAATTAATATAATATAATAATATATATACTAATGATGACAGTGATGATGATTTTATATCGAAGCTAAAAAACGTGTTTTTTTGATTAATTATGTTAATTAGGTTATTTTTTTATTTTTTATTTTTTCCTTCCCCTTGTCTGCATAAAGTGAATGGTGCTTAATCTTGAAAGAGTGGGGAAGAATTTCTCTGTGCAGTGCCTGTGTAGTATGTGGCCTACATTTTGAATTTGGCTAACAATATTTTGTCACTAGTATAGTATGTGGTTTACCTTAAAAAGCATATTATAAGGGATTTTTATAACAGTCTGGTAACAGATAGTTACAGAATTGATTGTTTCAATTAAAGAACGCTGTTTTGTTATGTTTAGTAACAGGTAGATAAATGTGCTGTTTTAGAATGTTTACAGAAGCTAACCAAAGTACTGAAAGACAGGAAAATGAGTTCTGGATTGCTATGTGATATCTCTCCTTCTGTATGGAAGTGAATGTTGAACGACCTCATCAAGGATCAAGGAGAGGCTTGAAGCAGCAGAAATGTGGTTTTACTAAGGAATGCTGAGTATACCATGGACGGAGCACGAAGGAAAGGATACAAACTAGGAGAAAACTCATAATATCTGGAAGAGACAAATGAGGTTCCTGGGACACGTAATGAAAAAGGAAGGCCCGGGGAATTTAATGTTCACTGGTTGGATAAAGGGAAGACGAAACAGGGGAAAACAGCACGAGACGTAATTGTTAGGTCTGAACAAATGGATGGCGGGGTGTAGAAAATATACCAAGAGAAAAAATATTGAGAGCGACAAGAGACAGAGCCAAGTGGAAGTCCATGGTCGTCACGGCACATGAAAATGAAGAAGTAACAAATAAGTGCTGGCGTTTTTCAAAGGGAACTGATGCACATTTACCTTTCTGAATTCTCCAGGATATCTACCATATTTTTATTGATTAAATGCAGAATTGTATCCCCAATTTCATGTAACTTATTGATAAATTGTTTTTTTTTTTATTATTTTTAAATTATTAAATACAGACTTTATAACTAAATTGTATTTCTTAAAATTAAATGAACGTATGAAATAATTAGTTTCAATAAATGGCCGTATATATATATATATATATATATATATATATATATATATATAATCTTAATGATGTAGGACACCTTCAAATTGGGTAGGTCATATACTATGCCAGAATCCAAGCGGTAAACTACATACTATAGCGGTAACCTGTGCGCAGTGCGCATTCATAACATTTTACTTGCTTATAAATTCTTTCTTTCTTTCTTTCTTTCTTTCTTTCTTTCTTTCTTTCTTTCTTTCTTTCTTTCTGCTCAGTTTTACTTTATTTCCAGTTTTCTCTCTCTTTTTATTTTTCCATCCTTTGTTACATTAAAACGTTACATTTGTTACAAAACTTAGCTTAATATATCTTAAGGCCTGTAATGTGAGTCATGCAGTAAAAGTCAATGTAATTACTAATAATTGTCAACTACCGGATTATCTTGTTAACCATTGCTTTACTTGTAGTTGAGGAGTCACCTCAGGTGGTTCAAAATAGATTAGTACTCAGTTTTTTTCAGGGAGAGCAGATACATCACCTGGCTGACATGAGAGGTATTATCCTAATCGGCTTCAATGGTTGAACCGTCTTTTAAACATACCGTCGATCAGTTGTGCCTAGGTTATGCACGCGCGCGAGAGGGAAAATGATTGTAAGATATATAAACATCCACCCAAATGAGGAAAAAGAGTTTCACATATTCTTGCGAAGATGAAGCGTCTATGACCGGAAATGTCTCCGAATCCAAACACCGGCAGGCTGAGAATAATTAACAAATTTCGGCTTTGAATAAAATAGAATGTTAGGCATGAGTGACTAAAAATTGAGTTTCAATTAGTTTTTTGTTTTTGTTGAGTGGCATAGCAAATTCTATGCCTTATTTAATGCCGAAATTGAAATATATTTAATGCAATTATTATTATTTTTTTAGATTATAAAGGTTTTTGTCATATTAGCTTTACTAATTAATTCATAGCTGTTGGAAAAAGAGTTGAGGTTATACTTTTCCAAAGGTATGCGTCCTCGTCTTCGAGCCGAGTGCGGCTCAGTTAAGCCTATGTCCCAAGACATATACGCAGCCGAGAAAAATAAAATAATGAGATGGGCCAGATCTCGTGGAACAAATTCTTGAGGCGGCACCATCCGACTGCACTACAGAGTCGGATTGGTTGCCAGGGCTCAGGAATTTTTGCCCTGGACCGAGGGAACGCACTCGGGTTCCCCAATATAAAGCCGACCCAGTGTCACACCACTTCTCAGTAAGAAGACGAAGTAAATATCCATACTTTTCGAAATGTATGACTCCAATTTGCGCGTCAAATGAATATAACGAACCCGCTTGAATTAGAACTCTGTTCTCTGATTAACAATTCCATTACAACACACGCACATCCAAGCTTACAGCACCTGGTATTCTCATGTGATTACCCATCTAGGTACTGACCAGGCTCGATGTTGCTTAACTTTGGTGATCATATGAGAAACGGTATTTCAACGTGATGTAGCCTTAGGCTTTTCTTTTAGCAATGTACAAAGATATATCTTCTAAACGATGTAATAGCCTGAGGTCGTAGTAAAGACAAATCCCCACTGTCGATAAAATATTTTTATACCATGAATCTCAAATAACCTCTTGCAACCAAGTTCAGCGATATGAGTGAAAGCGAACCCCTGATACCTTATAGATGAAACTCGTTAGCCTTGGAAGGCAGTTCATTTAGGTGAAGGAAAATCCCGATTTTAAACCTCCATTGGATCGCAATAGGCTTGGGAATAGATCCAGACAGAAAAGTAGAACAACTAAATCGGCTGTCAATTTAACAAATTCTGATAATTTTTACAATCAAGCAGGTTCCAAATGTAATGCCCAGTATTCCTTTGGATTTTATCGTTACAGCCGAGAGGGGTGAACAGGTAATCTGGGCAGAGCACGGCCTTTATATACCATCAGCCAGGTACGCACTCTGGAGAGGTCACTACCGTCTCACCACCAAAGGACGGAATTTTGATCAAACAGGGCCCATCCTTTATCTTGCAAAATAATCAGATGCCTACTTCTACCACGACGAACACATTGTTCTGTTTATCAAGTACACCACAAGACCAGAGATATAGAGCACCCATTATTATTCGTAATTAACAGAGAGCTAATGCTCTGCGAGACGAGCTCAGTAACTATTGCTTCACGGCAAGAGCCTCAATTCCTTGTCTGCTTTGAAATTTTTAAAACGTAAAACCTTTTGCTGTTTGCCTATATTCAAACATTCTATCAAATAGTTAACAATTTTATGGAAATGTTCACCGAATACAAGGCTCGAATTTCACTCAAGCTAGAGGTATACTGAATATGGTGTGTGGCATGAACCTAGGAGAAAGTGGTAGGAATGAAATATTATGAGAATAAGGAGGATATATAAAAGTTTAACTGAAACTTGGCATATAAATATTAATATAAAAGTGTTTAGCGAAGCCTAACGCGCAAGGGTTTGTTCTACAAAATAGCAGTTCTTGGAAAGAAAAACTGTTTGTGGAACTTTCTTTTTACAAATGAAATACAAAATACATGATGCGACTCCGTAGAGGTAATATAATGAATTTATAACCTGGTGGGACAAAAGAAATCAAATAAAAACCGAAGTTAATGTCTCAAGGAATTATATATACAATGCATTCTAAAAGTTTAGAGAGACCGGCATTAAAAGAAAAAACAAAAACAAAACTAAATATAGAATATTTTTGTACTTTTATATATGATTTAAACATTAAGTATGTATGCCTCTAATATTTACACTATCTACATTGTTTGGACTGTTGTGCTCATCTTTGTTTCCATATTCATGGTGTTTCGGCCGTTGTACGATCGGTATTCTTTAGTTGATTAGAATTTTGAACTGAACGCTTTATTTCGTTCACCGGGGGAGATTTTTCTTGTTCTACGAGAAGTGATACTTCCAGATGTCTCAGTATCACCTCATATATATATATATATATATATATATATATATATATATATATTCATTAGACCATAAAAACTTAGAATGGAAAAGTAGGTCGTCTGTCTTGTCAGTTTGCTCTGCAATAAAAGAAATTCAGCTGTTTTTGTGAATTATTCTTAATATTTCATGGTATTTAATATTATATTACTAGGATCCACTTGGATTATTTACCAAGGTAAGTTTTCTTATCACGGATTATTTACAGTAAATACATTATATCTGGGTGTGGTAATGGCAATATATATTGTTGTAGAGGAACATCCTATCCTACCCTGGAATGAATATGATCTAGTCTATAAAAGACTATGCCTATGGGCATACGTCAGCATTCGTCACTAGACGGATCTATGACACTGTCAGATCTCTGCCTTCGGGTGGAGGGCGCTCTCTGCCTTCGGGTGGAGGGCGCTCTCTGCTTTCGAGTAGAGAGCAATAACCCAGTCGTGGTTCCGCCGAAGGGTAGAAGCACGACTGGGGAATATTAGACAGACATTTTTTGGCCGGGCCATATAGCCCGGAAAGCCCAGTTATAAACTGACCATGTGTCATATGTTGCCCTTACTGGGAGGGACAGCTAAATAATGCATTCGTCACTAGACGGATCTATGACACTGTCTGCTCTCTGCCTCCGAGCAGAGAGCACAAACCCAGTCGTGGTTCCGCCGAAGGGTAAAATCACGACTGGAGAAAAATAGACAGACATTTTTTGGCCCGGCTATATGGCCGGGAACACCCACAATAGAAAGACCTTGTGTCACATCTAGCCTTGCGTGGGAAGGTTGGTAAATACAGCATTCCTCACTAGACGGATCTATGACACTGTCAGCTCTCTGCGTGCGGGTGGAGGGCGCTCTCTGCTTCCGAGTAGAGAGCAATAACCCAGTCGTGGTTCCGCTGAAGGGTAGAAGCACGACTGGGAAATAATAGACAGACATTTTTTGGCCGGGCCACATAGCCTGGAAAGCCCAGTTATAAACTGACCATGTGTCATATGTTGCCCTTACTGGGAGGGACAGCTAAATAATGCATACATCACTAGATGGAAGCATACGTCATAGACATTTTCTATTTGATCGTTATTGCTGTTACTATTGGTTGATCGTTCTTGTACGTCTATTGGTTTATTGTATTGTTGCATAATAAATCTCTTCTAATCTATCTTCAGTGTTAATTATTATTCTTACACTATTCTTTTCCCTGATATACCTTCACGGTATATATATATATATATATATATATATATTTTTTTTAAGGTATGCTATATTTATGGGTCAGACAGTTAAGTGCCGTACGTGATAAACGCTTAGGCGATCATGTCTCTTTCGAGACATGACTGACTGGGCAGAAGATTATCCCGCAGTAGGTTGCCATTGCTTTCTGCGGTAGACTGGTTGCCGACCAAGGCTATAGAACCCAATCTGTCCTGTTATTTAACCCATAACTGGAAGGAAGAGACGGATTAATACCTTTCCCAAGGGTATTTGCGCGTAAGTGAATACAACGGATTCAACTGGAATTCGAACTCGGGTTCCCGATGTTTCGTTCCGAGCCGATATCCACTGTACCACAACGCACATCCTTATTTATGGGTAAATGTGCTCAATATCAAAAACAAAGCGAATATAAATATGAAAGGCGAGACCGAGGTCAACACCTTAGCGGGAATAGTCTTTGCTGAATTGCACCAACTCTTCAAGAAACTTGATTGTAAAATTACAGTTATTAGCAAGAAATGCATTTTCTTTAAAACATTTTGTTTTATAACGTAAATATACTGGAATTTTTCTTTTCTTAAAAGGGCGAATAAATTTTAAGGAAGACCAAAGAAGTTTACTTTATAAAATAACGAAACTTACAAACATAAATACAATATGGAGCATTGCTTAACTCCTGAACCTGAAAAATATGGTCAGTTAAAAGTACATATTTTTTCTCTTGACATCTTTATTACTATACACATTATTGACTATCTCGGCAATGTCTGTTGTTTTCGAAAGCTATAATTAGAATTTTAATAATAATAAAAATTTAGTGGGTAGATTGTTAAGTTACAAAATTAATTTTACAAGATTATTTTGCAAAGCTCTCCCCAGAAGAGTGAATCTAAAATTTCAAAAGAGAGACGAGATCAGTTAGAATCTATCTATCTATCTATCTATCTATCTATCTATCTATCTATCTATCTATCTATCTATCTGATTTTAAAGTTTGAATTGAAGCTATCTCTCTATATATATTTATGTGAGTGTATGTGTAATATAATATATATATGTCAATATGTAAATATATATATATATATATATATATATATATATGTGTGTGTGTGTGTGTGTGTGTGTGTGTGTGTCTTGAAAATCTATATATATCATAGTCTTCCCCTTCCAGTAAACGGTGAGTCTCGTTTGAGATTAATTTTAGTCTGAAAAAGGAAAAAATGTTATGACCGTTTCATTTGATAAAGTTTTATCTATTTTTAAACATAGCGCTCATGAATATTTTATCTACGCTAAAATAGATACAGTGATAATATATAGGATACTTGTTGGAAAAGTACATTTATACCGATTTTCAAGTTTCTTTTCACTCAACCACATCCCTTTTAACTAATTCACGGCTATTACTCTCATGACATCCTTTACTCTCCAGCATGCATCTACAATTTTGTTGTGATGAAAATATCTTCTTGTCAGTCATAAATAATAAATTAGTCAAAAAGCTAAATCACTAACAATCTTGTGATTACAATATAACACAATCTTGTGATATTATTCCAAAAGTGCTGTTAAATATAAGAACTATATTAATAACTGATCAACGAAAAGTTCATAGCATTTTTACATATGTATTGTTTAAACACGGGATTTCGTTTCAAAGCGTAAATGAAATTTATGACATATGAACATACACTGAAAGGCGACATTTTAACGAGTCTTTCTACATGAATCGTATGTGACTTGCGAATTTGCACTATTTTTAATTTAAAACTGGAAATTGAGATGTCTTTTCGCTATTTGAAAAGCTTTAATTTCTGGACAGGAAAAGACGGAGTAATCAACAACAAAAATAATACGTGCCGATTATAGAAATGGTGCCATAGCTGAAAATACAGATAGTAAGTCGGACATTTTTATGTGAATCTCAGAAAAATGCAACGATATTTATGTCTCACGATTTAAGGAAATAACTTTCAGATTAAATTGATCTAAAAACGAGACTTACTAAGGAGGACATAATATTTAGAATTAAGTTTGAATGGAAGGTGAAAATTAATATGTATATAGGTTTGGAACACACACACACACACACACACATGCTATTCTTTTCTTAGCAAAAATGGTCCATTTTTAAAAGAATGATTACAGGCGATGGAGAATGAATTGGTTAAAAAAACGCGACTAAAGCATTATTTAAGCATTCTAAAATCTATTTTACATCCAAAATATGTAATTCTGTGTACCTGGGGAGAGGGACTGAACCTCCCGCAAAGTCGAGCTTTTTTTGCAAAATAAGACATTGGATTCTTACAAGTACATTTCCATGTCAGAACAATTAAAGGTAGCAATCATTGAAAATCATCCGGAATTGGCTAATCAGAAGGATATATTTCGCTTTCAGGATAACTCTACACCCCACGTCTCTTTGAAGCTCTAACAGAAATTGCTATAGCTTGATACTAGGATATATTTTTATACCCACTCTATTCATCTGAACTTGTATCACTTATTATGACTCTTCAAGTTTAATACAACTTCAATTGTACAGGGTCTTGTGAGAAACAAGTCATCACTTAGAAGATAACAGTTATGGAAAGATAGATTATGAAGCTGCCACAAATATGGTGAAAGATGATGAAGTAAAATGATAAATACGTGGTTAATTAAATCTATGTACAAACAGCTCAATATTGTATTTGAAATTCAAGTAAAACATTACAAAGTTTTTTCTGGTCCAATACATACGTAGCTAAAAAGGAATATTTTTAGAAAGGGTAATCAATCAGTCAGTTAAGACTGTCTGGGAAGAAGATTTTCCCGAATTAGGATGCCATTACTTTTTGCGATATCCTGGTTGCCAAACAAGGCTATAGAACCCATTCTGCCTTGTTATTTGACCCATATCTGGAGGGAAGAGACGCGTATCTTGAGCGTATTTGCGGGAAAGTGAATGCAACGAATTCAACTGAAATTCGAAATCGGTTCTCCGATTTCTCGTTCCGAGGCGATAACTACTGTACCACAAGGCACAAAGGGTAATACCCGATAAAAAACTTTCCAAAGCTAAAGAGATTTTTACTTTGACATTAATTCTTTGGTAAATGCATGAAACCATCTCTGCTTCCCAAAGGCTATCGGCAAAATAGCATAGCGGACAGGACACTTTAACCATAGTTGGCAACGTGTACAGGAAAAAGCATTTCTAAATTCATAATTGTATGTGACTCTGGTGGGTCATATGCTTAAACTCTAAGTAAGGGCCGATATGCATAATTACAGGATAAACCCCAGGTTGCATTATTTACATTGTTAGGACTATTGTCCTCCTTACATTGTAAATAATGCAGATACTACCTCATCTCAGAAATGTGCACTTCGGCGTGGTGTATTGGTTAGCAAGCCTGTCTCGCTAAAAGCTGTTACAACTGAATAGTGAGATTGATCCCCAGTGGGTGCCCAATGCTTTCGGCCTTGTGTCACATCTCAGCGGCGCTTAGAAAATTTACTACATCTCAGAATTATAATCAAAACTCCGAGGTTGGCTTGGTGAATGTTGAAGAAACACAAATGGGCCTGAGTAGAGATGCATGCACAGAAAGAAGCAGTGTTGCTGAAGACGAGAAATTATACTGACTTCCATTGTAACGGCACTAAAATGAGAGTGTGAACATTGGTACCCCCTATATACGAATTTCCCCGAGCCACAAGATTAGCAACTAGGTCCCACCCTTTTACTGTGAAACCAATAAATTGTAAACGCAAATTCTACTCCACCAGCTTCTTTTCTCGCATTTCTCGCCCGTGGAATTCTCTTCCGCATACTTCCTTTCCCTACAGTTACAATCTCCAAGAATTTAAATGTAAAGTCAATAGTCATCTCCTGTCTCACTAACTTACATCTTCTCTCTTATGCTTTTTCTTCGCCCACCTCACTCTCATCAGTAATCTCTTCCCTCTCCTACTCTCCTCCTGACATCCCCTGCAACCTCTCACTCATCATAACATTCTTTCTATGTATCCCCCTGCACAACAGTGGCAGTAAAATTCCTTGCATGGGGCGACAGGATTATGAAAATAAATAGATAAATAAATAACATGTTTTATCAAATTGCAAAAGAAATACCCCAATTATATACTTTTTGATGTAGCTTGTGGTGCAGTGGATTTCGGCTCGGAACAAGTAATCTGAGAGTCGAGATAGAATTCCATTAAAATTTGTTGCCTTTAATTACGCGGTAATATCTTTTGAAAATGTATTAATCCATCTCTTCTCTCCCCAGCTATGGTTAAATGGCAGGGCAGATTTGGTTCTATATACAGTCTGCCACGGAATGTAATGGCAACCTACAGTAGAAAATTTTTCTGCCCAGTCAGTCATGTCTCGAAAAAAGACATGATCGCTCAAGTGTGTATCACATAAAGCACTTAACTGACTGATACGACATGTGCGTTGTAGTGTAGTGGTTATCGGCTCGGAATGAGAAAATGGAGAGCCAAGTTCGAATTCCAGTTATATTTGTTGCATTGACTTACATGAAAAGATCCTTAGGAAAAGTATGAATCCATCTCCAGCTATGAGTTGAATAGTAGGACAGATTGGGTTGACAACCAGTCTAACGCAAAAATAAATAGCAAGTTACGTTGGAAAAATTTTCTGCCTCGTCAGTCATAAACTGAAAGCGATCGCTCAAGTATGTATCACGTAAGGGACCAAATGTCTGATACAACATGATGCTTCATTCAAATGTTTTATGTCTATTTGGTGTAGAAAAAAGGTTTAATTACTAAAAAATATATTTTTTAATTCGTAAATTTTGAAAGCATCCAGCTGTTATAAAAGTAATGGCCGATTTCAAAAACATAATATATTCGTGAAAATTTAACTGTTTGAGGGAGTCATTCCGATCAAGCCATTGATCTGATCGTGTACGGTTATCGTAAAAGATCCTCTTTTCATCACAAGTGACTATTCAGTCAAGGAAGGGACCATTAATGTAAAGCAGAAAGAGCATCGAGCACACTTCAAAACGCTTAAGTTTTTGAGTTTCATTGAGACCATGAGGAACGCATTTAACGAGCTTTTTCGCCTCGGCAATACTCTGTCTATGGCATGAGATTGTTGCGGTGATGAAACCAAGCGTCTGAGATATTTCTCTGACACTTTGACATGGCTTTTGCTCAATAACTGCTTACACTTGTTCGTTGTCAAAGCTGCATGACCGTTCTCTACCTTTTTCATCTTCACCAGTACGGAATTTCTGTAACCACCTTTGTACTCTCCACTCACATGTTGACCCCTCTCTCCTGCTCTGAAAATATTGGCAGAAGTTTAAGAGGCACTGTGCCCAAGTTTGAACTCACGCAAGAAAAGTAAACGAAGATCATGCTTTGTTATGTACATAATCTATGCTTTAAGAATATTTCTGTCTGAAAATAAGTAAAAACGTACTAAAGAGCATACATTAATTCTCATATATACTGAAATTCACCCAATATATAACGTGAATACTATATTAAAAAAGCTTTTCAAAATACAAAATTTCGAGCGGCCATCATTTTTGTAACACCCCAGTATGTGAATAATTTCAGGCATAACTCTGTGCCTTTTTCGTGCTGAAATTTTAAATTAAACATTGTGAAATACAAATTATTTGGTTTGGTTTGGCAATTTCTAAAGCGATTAAAGATGGTGATTAAAAAGTAACTCTTTATTTTATGTATGATTGGCCAGTGAGATGCCCTGACTAAACATCCAGTAATTTTTTCTTCGGGGTTGGTCAAAAGAGCATGACTACTATATCAAACCAAGATTTTAGAAGATCTTGAGTGGCGAAGTTATGTCTTCCATACCATAAGAGTTCCTAGATAAATCAATTGATGCTATTCCTGAGTGAGTCGTGAAACTGGTAAAGAAATCTGTTGCTCTTATAGAATTTTAAATAAAACCTCATGCTAAACGCTTTCCTTTTTCTTCCATTTCTTGTAAAAACTATACTTAATAAATAAATTATAAGTATTTTAAAATAAGGGGTTACTTTTCAGTCACCCTGTATATAAATGTTCCATCATTCTGTCTCTATCTGAGGGTTTCCAAAGAATTTTGGTATTATTCAATGGTTCTTTTTCAAATAGCATCATTTCTCTGGATGAAACCATGGTTAGAAATCATTAAAGATTTCTTATGGCATCCCTAGAGGCGTGTTTTGGCTGAAATCTCTCAAAACATACGTGTAGATCAACACGTAGACAATACTAAAGACATCGACGAGAAAGAAGGGAAATTATGATTTGGTGTATGTGTGCGCGTGTATGTAAATCACTAAAGTACAATCGCGAGTACAGACAAAAGCTATCGAGAAGTATGCGAATGATGACCCTATAAATACAAGAACAACGTAGCATCGCTCAGGGAAAGAAAGAAAATGTCTGTTGTCAAAAGTCCTTCATAAGATAAAAGAGTTCCTGTCTGCGAATCGGTATTAAGTTAAAAACACCATTATATTATTTTCTTTCATTCTATACTCAATTTCCACTTAATTGTGTGCGGGAGTAAGCTACTCAAATTTATGTTTTTCTTTTCTCCCTTTAAGCCGACTTGTTAACAATTTCGTCTGTTGGACGAGAACAGCAATTAGATTCACTTTCAATCCGCCCCTTCTATTCGGTCAGTGCCAGAGGTCACTGCTCAATTGGTAGAAAATAAACATATCTTTTTTGCTTTTAGTTAACTTCGTCTTGCCCACGATGTCTTTCTTTGTTTTCCAACACTGCATCTTCATCTTAGTGCGCCCGCTGGAAGAGCAAAATCCATAAGTCCTTGATTAGGCTTCTACAAAATAATGGACGTGTAAGATCCTGATTATTCCATCAATTCAAAACGCACCATACGCATTGCTGTTTTTTGTCTATCTGTGTTCTGCTTTATGACATATAGGAGCGATAAGCGCTCGACAAAGTCGATCATTTGCATTTAGTCACGCTGTAATACCTTTGGAAAATGCATTAATTACAATAAAGGATTAAAATTAAAAGTACCATGCATGATACACGTTTAGGCGATCATGTCTCTTTTGATTCTTGACTGACTAGACAGAAGATTTTCCCACAATATGCTACTATTTATTTCTGAAGTAGACCTGGTTGTCAACGAAGGCTATAGAAACAGTCTTTCCTGCTATTTGACCCATAAGAGATTGATTCATTTCTTTCCCAAGGTTATTTTCCCGTAAGTGAATATAACGAATTAGACTGGAATTCGAACACAGGTCTCCGATTTCTCATTCTTTGTATGCCAGTATCCATTACATCACCAGCATACTATCTACTCCTACATTTATTTGAACTGATCTAGGATTAAGAAGTAGGATCGGTTTTCCAACGCGTAAACCTTTCTGTATAAATCATATTGAGAAGAGAGTTAAATCTGCAGTCTGAAATCAAGAAAAATGTTTATAATTCGTTGTCATGACATAAACATTTCTGTTTGTTGCCTTCAAGGATCTTTTATTTCTATTTCATGATAAATTGTATTCTTAATCTTGCCACATTTATCGCCTCTCTGTTCTTGTTTTTTAACCTTTTTTTTTTATTTCAGAAAGATAATCTTGCGGATTGAATCAACAAGCTCATTAGATAGATTCTAAACAACCATTATTTTTCGTGCGCTTAAATCTTCGCTCTTTGAATGATTTTTGCGGTTTCTTTTTCTTCAAAGAATATAGAAATACACAATCAGTCACTACAAACGACACTCATTATAAAAAAAGCTGATTTTTTTTCACTTATATTAAATATATTCATGAACACATACGTAAACATGATCATACTTACACATATTAGGTCTAGACATACCTATTTAGAAAAAAGATATGAAGATTGTCGGTGAAAAAGTAATGCCTGTTCTTTAATTACAACTGTTTCCAAATATAATCCTGAAAATAGTCTAGATCTTTGCAAATTGGAGAATATAAAATAACCAGCGTGTTCACAATTACTGAATAAATTAGAACTCTTCGAGAGACGAGCAAAAATAGGGGAAATATTTGAGTAATTTCTTCGCATATTTAGCGTTATTATTGGTTGATTTTTACCAATTGATACGAATTTTTTTTCAATAATGTTCCTCCATTACAAGGCTTAAGGGCCACTCGGGGTAAAGGGTTATAGAGTCATAGTCAAATATTGCGAGGAATATGTTGGAAGATAACGGTTAACCCTTGAACGGGTTAAAATTGTAGTGACCGAGGAAGCATTCTCTTGTTTCTCAGTCAGTCTCAAAGCAGCGATTCGTGGGTTAAAGCTGCTTTATGAAACTTACATCTCACCAATGGAATACGAAGAGGGTAACAGTGACTCGCTACAACGTACATGATATGACGAGTCTCACCCCTGAAGGTCAAAACTGTAAAATCTAATGAATGTAGTTCGTCTGACCACTTTGCATGGAAATAGCGACCGGGTAGCGTGTAGCTTACAACGTATTTTTTGAGAGAAAGAAATTTTAGGGTGGCAAATAAACTCAAATATGAAGATGCAAACGATTTAATGCAAAGGTCGTGCCTAGAATTGTATGTACATTACGAAGGTGTTTAGAGAACCTCACAAATAGAGTGAAAGAATAAAACAGAATTAGATATCGACACAGACTACAAATTTATTAAGGATGAAGAGGGGTGATTATTATTTGGTAGAGACATGTCATCACTTGATTCCAGGGATAAATATTAGTTAGCACTGTTGTAAAGATTTTATAATACTAACAATAATAATAATAAATAAATGCCTTGATGCTTCATTACGAATAACTTCTAAGGATTAAATTTTCACCGATGGCAAATGTTGACATGTACGTTTTTGTCTTGTTGACGTAAGCTGGGCTAAATTTTAAAATCCCATTCAGTACAAGAGTTTTTATTCTCAGTTGCCTGAGCTTAATCAATTGGTCATATCTTTTACGGAAAGGCGCACTATGCGTATCTTTTTATTAATAAAAGCAGTGTTGTCGGGGAGCTCATGGCTTAGTGTCGAGAAGATTGATGCACCTTAGGATTGAAGGATGAGGTAATCTAGGAGACTTAAGTATCACCTCGCAGACTGGGTTACCTAGTTCTGTCCAAACCCCCACCCTGCAAGTATATGCAAACTGCTTCAATCAGAATGGCTGTTGTGATGGGTATATTTGGCTATGAATATGTGTACCATAGCGTCACTTTGTTGATAGGCTGCTTTCTCACTCAACAACAGCAACAACAACAACAAAAACAAAAACAATAATAATAATAATGATAATAATAATAACAATTTGCAGAATATGAAATTCAGTGATATTTTAATCGTTGAATTAACGCTTTAACAATCCCGAAAGAAAAGGTGAGATTATTTAAAAGTCGTAAAATAGATTTGAGAAAGAATCGAAATGACAAAACTGCTGATCTCAGTTGCAATACTAAATTAATCTTATTCTTAAATACCTGTAATTTAAAATGAATAATAAAAATGAAAATCTGAGTCGAGACATATCATAACTTTATGGAACTTCATGAGGATCCAGAAATGAGATAAATAAATGACTCCTGATCCAGCTAGAACTCTTGCAAAATAATAGTAATAATAATATGGAAATCTAAAAATTGTGTCGCAAAATAATTCCAGATGTATTTGGAGACCTCGAATTGATTGGGAAAATTTCAGATAGACTCACGGACGGAATTCCTAGTCGCCTATGCCTTTAAGAAATATAAAGAGTTATACTTATAAGTACAGACCCCACATTATGAAGAACTTTTTGTGTAAAATGTGTTTGATGTTAGTAATGAAAAAAAAACTTTTTTTTACAAAAAACATCAGTAGAAAATGATGCCATTTCTAACCCTAAGCCTCCGGTTGGGACAAGGAAATAATAATAATAATAATAATAATAATAATAATAATAATAATAATAATAATAACTTAAGAATCCCTGGAAACCCCAGCTTAAGAGACATACAAAAAATTGTCTTATTAAGTACAGCCCACACACTAAGGAAAACTTTATCTATGTAATGCTGAGGATGATAGGGAAGATAGAAAAACATGAAATGGAGCCATAACAACACGCCACTACCTGCCTTAGGTCTCCCCGCAGACTTGGTTGGTAGTGAGACAAAAGCAGAAATCGAAATATGATGAAAAATGACATAATAATAATAGCAATCAAGGAATTTGAAAAACTGTCAAAATATAAAGACCTGGAAATTGAAATAGAAAAAATGTGGAAATTGAAAACAAGAGTTGAAAACAAGAGTTGTGCCAGTGATAGTAGGTGCACTTGGAATGATAAAAAATGGAACAAAACAACACATTGAAAGAATCCCTGGAAACCCCAGCTTAAGAGACATACAAAAAATTGTCTTATTAAGTACAGCCCACACACTAAGGAAAACTTTATCTATGTAATGCTGGAGATGATAGGGAAGATAGAAAAACATGAAATGGAGCCATAACAACACGCCACTACCTGCCTTAGGTCTCCCCGCAGACTTGGTTGGTAGTGAGACCAAAGCAGAAATCGAAATATGATGAAAAATGACATAATAATAATAATAATGGATTCTAAAACAAGAAAGCTTCTTTCTACGCATAAGATGCATCATCCAAAGGCTGATGTAGACCGTCTATACATGCCCCATAAAGAAGGTGGAAGATGTCTTATCCAGCTAGAAATGTCATACAAGACAACAACTATTGGCTTACTAGCATACATAGAAACAACAAAGGACTAAATGATACAGTTAGTCAAACAACATGAAAACAAAAAGAAAACATATTCAAAAATAAAAGAAGGCAGTAAATACAAACAAGATTTACATTTAGTAGATTCTGGAGAAAAGCAAAACAGAAGGCAAGAACCAATTGTTGCGGCAAAAAATATGAAAATGAAAGCCAAAGATAAAGCTCTTGCACTTATGAAACAACGCTGGCAAGACAAACCACTGCATGACCAATATCCAGATCGTGCCCAAAAATCCAATGTTGATAAAGTTAATACTCATCGATGGTTACGTGCATCTGGATTAAAGTCTGAGACTAAAAGCTTTATTCTGGCAGCGCAAGACCAAAGTATTTTCACTAGAAACTTTCAGGAAAATATTATACATATTAATATGCATCCAAAATGTAGGTTTTGTGATAAACACCAAGAAACAATAGACCATCTAATCTCAGGCTCTTCTGTACTTACCCCAAATAAATATAAAAATCGTCACGATAGAGTGGGACAAAATTTACATTGGACAATGTGAAAACACTATGGAAAATCTGTAAACAAACACTGGTATGTACATCACCCAGCACCGGTTACAGAAATAGAAGATGTCACCATTCTATGGGATTACACTATCTACACAGACAGAAAAATAGGCCGGACATTATTGTTAAAACCAGAAAGAAAAAATCTTGTCTATTGATAAAGCTTGTCCAGCGGATTGTAACATAGCAACCAAGGAATTTGAAAAACTGTCAAAATATAAAGACCTGGAAATTGAAATAGAAAAAATGTGGAAATTGAAGACAAGAATCGTACCAGTGATAGTAGGTGCACATGGAATGATAAAAAATAGAACAAAAAAAAAACACACACATTGAAAGAATCCCTGGAAACTCCAGCTTAAGAGATATACAAAAAATGGTCTTGTTAAATACAGCCCACACACTAAGGAGAACTTTGTCAATGTAACGATAGGGATGATAGGGGAGATAGAAAAAAACATGAAATGGAGCCATAACAACACGCTATGACCTGCCTTAGGTCTTCCCGTAGACTTGGTGGTAGTGCGACTATAGCAAAAATCGAAATATGATGAAAAATGACACAATAATGATAATAAATGCTCTTGTGCTGATTAATTATCACATTGAGCAATTAAACAAAACCTTAGTATAAATCTAATGAATTTATCCAGGTACTGAAAAAAAAAAATTGGTCTCCAAAGATAGCTAGAAGCCATAAAAGACTGGATGATGTTCTGTATAAGAGAACATGAATAAAGTAAGAAAGTTTATTCTGTAATACAGGAAGTTAACAACTTCAAAAGACAATTTCAAGTAGATGAGAAAGCAAGCAAAACATATTAAACCTACTCCAACAGGAAAGAACCTAAACAAATGGCGAAAGCAATTGAAATGGTCCAAATGCATAGGCCTCTTCATAGCCAATATTCTGCTCATGCCAAACAAGATTAGGTATACAAAACCGATGCCGATCAGTGGCTACGTATTGCAGGGTTAAAAACTGAAAACTGAAGATTTTATTCTTGCTGCATAGGACCAATTCTGAAAATATACTGACAGCCCAAAATGCAGATTGTGACTGATTGTCTTGTATCAGGTTTCACGGTATTGGTACCCACTGAATATAAAACCCTTTATGGCAGAGTGGGCCAATATCTGCATCGAAAAATATGCAGCTTTTATAGAAAGGAAACTGCAAAAAATTGGTATGAGAGAGGACCAATAACAATTTTATGGCACTTTACAATATAAACAGACAAATTGATCAAAGCTAATAACCCAGACATCGCGATCAGTGATCACAAAAACAGAATATACCTTCTTATTGGCATGGCTGTCCCTTCAGACTGTAATATATCTTTTAAGATCTTCAAAAATATATCAAAGTAGAAACACCTTGTAATCGAAATCTAGATCTATTGAGTTTGTTTCTGTAATTCTCTCTTTCGTGAATGTTACTTTTGCATATTTATCAAATCCCAAATCCATACTGATGTTGTCACTGAAACATTTTACACTATTGTGGATACATTTCATCTCATTGCTATTGTTACTGCGGCAACAAAATCATAAAAAGAAAGCAAATGTACCAAATGCACAAACGAAGGTAAGATAAGCGTCTTCATGGTCAATACTCTGTTTACGTAGTGCAGGGTTAAAAGCTAAAACCGAAGGTTTTATTCTTGTTGCACGGAATCAATGCTTGTTAACTAGAAATTACCAAGCGCGCATACTGAAAAATTGTGTTCAATCGAAATGCAGATTCTATGATGAGTATCTAAAAATAATTGACAATCTTGTATCAGGTTGCACAGCATTAGTCTCTGTCAATTATGAAACTTAATATGACGAGATGGGCAAATATTTGCACTGGAGAACTTTCGGAAGAAAACTGCATGGAATTGGTATGAACAGCACACAGACCCAGTTACAGACACAGGGGCTAAAACAATTTATGGGAGTTTAAAATACGCACTGACAGAGCAACCAAACAGGTCTAGTGACCAAAAAACAGAATGTGCTTCTTTGCTGATATAGCAGTTCCACGAAGATATCACTAATTCTAGTCGTGGTTGGAATCCTCGGTTTTATTGGAAAAGACATATGGTCGCCAATGCTTTAAAGAAATACAAAAAAATCTTCTTACAAATACATCTTACATCTTACGAAGAGCTTTAACAATGTAAATTGTGTGTAATCATAGGTTTTATTTGTTTTACAAATATGTTCCGTCGGGACTTTAGATCTCTGTTTAGGACCCCGATGAAAATGAGCATAAAACATATATTAAAAAAAAATAATGATAACAAATACTTTAATGTCATACCAGGCATTGATTTTGCGGTTTCTGATTTTAATTGATAGCGTTAAACTGCATGTTTAAGTTTTAATTTGGTGGAGTAAGATGGACTAAATATTCTGTTTTAGCTTAAACAGAATATATATATATATATAGGATTGGATACTCATGAGAAATTTTTGTTAGGGGATTTTGTGTCATTCGACAGGATTCGTACCTTCGACCCCTAACAACGTAGGGGAAGCTATTAACTGATTTGATGTATCTTGGAACACACGGCCACGAATGATTTCACAGTCGAAATAAAGCCAAATTAAGCCATATAAACATATGATTTTTCGATTCATCGTAAATAATCATCTCTGCTCTGAAATATATCGTAATGTAAACACACAGTTTTAAATATAGATTTCATCTCCACAGATTAGTTTCTTAGCTGCTTGATATTAAACATTTAGGCATGTCTTATAAACGCGAAGAACGGTGTATCTGTATTTTTGAACGGGATTAGTCAGTGGGAGGCGGCATTATGAGCAAATATCTCGCGGATTGTTTTTGAAGTTTGAAGCACGAGGTAGTCAAGGGGACTTGGCAGACAAATTTACATAATTGGGATCACCTCTAATCTGAGACTGGGTTAGCCGATATGAAGATATTTCTAAATGGGCACCACGTGCAAGGTTATGAACTGGTTTTACTAAAATCCCGTCACCAAATCACACACGTATATGATTTGACTGGTATGCCCTTATCGTAGAATCCTAATCAAGAAACAACGGATAAACCTCTACTGTTCAAAAGGCTGGAGAGGAGTGAAAACCTGGCGATAGGTGAACCTTTATTAATCCTATATTAGTGTTTATATATTTATAACTCAGAGTTACTCAGTTAGCGAGCTGCTTTCTGATTCAAGAATAATAAAAAAATAATGGTAATTATGATGATGATGATGATTGGTAAATATCTGTACTTCCCAAAAGAACCAATATCTTATGGGATATTAAGGCAAGTGTTCTATTAACTGGAGAGTTCGGAATGGTTTGGAAGAGTCTTGAAAACAGACCAGGGAAAAAAATAAAATAAAATAAAGAAAGCCCGAAAAGACAACGTCAAAAATACAGAGTCGAGTGCTGATTATTGAGCAGATTTACTGTCAATTGATCCGTAGAAATATTCACCAGATATTTGTTCTCCTTGAGAAAGCCTAAGAAGTACAAATAATAATTGTTATCAGAAGAAAATTGGAATATAAAGGATCAAGAATCTGACATAATTGTCAAAAACCGAAAAGAAAATCGGACATAATCGCAGACAGAAAAAGAAAAACAGGCAACGATAAAAATTAAGCAGGGAAAAAAAAAACAAAAACAAATAACTAAAAAAAAGACAAAAAACAGAAAAAAAAAACGAATAGAAATAATAAAAATAAAAAATGAAAAAGAGTAGAGAATTAAAAAAAATAAAAATGAATGTAGGAGAAAAGAAATAAAAATTTAGAAATATAACAATTTATTTTCTTTTTGTTGTCTTCAAAGTCTGCCAAGAACTCTCCATATTACTGTCTTTTCGACAACATTCATCCCAGAACATCATTTAAGGAAATGGAATGTCCGCGTTGTCATAGTAACAGTTCTCCGACAACGTCCATCATCGCTGGACAGATGAGTCCTATATACACGTTAAACTTGTGAGACGGCGTCTTATTAATTAAAACAGAGCAGCGATAGCAAACGTTTATTACCGCCACTTTTGTCGTGTAATTAAAATCTCGAGTGTTTTATTTTTAGATTTTCTTTACTCATTTTTATTTTAATTCCTTTATTAATTTGTTTCTTAAGTGAAACGCATTTACTTTCTTTCTTCTCTCATATATGTTTTTTATAATTACCTCCTTATATTTTAAAATTCTCGATTACTTTTATCTTACTGAAATTATTCATTCTTTTTCTTTTGATCTTGTCTTCATTTTTACTACCGTTTCTCATATTCATTTTCCCTTTTTCTTCTCTCGACTTGCTTGATTACTTTCTTCTGTCTTCCACTTTTCCTTCCATTTTTTCTTGTTTACTGTTGAATACCTTCATCGTTTATATCTTTCCTTTTAATCATCGAACTCAATTATGTCTTCACTTTCTTTCTTTTATCACCTCTTTCATCTTGTTTTTTTTTATTCATCCTTCCACTTTCATCCTTCTTATATCGTCTTTTATAGCCCTTTTCTTTCCTCTCTTTCATTAGTTTATTGTTTCTCACTTCTTATCCCGGCTCTCTTTGATGCTCTTTTCTAAAAATATGCTTTGATGAATGCAAATTCATTCATCTTAGATAAGACCTCTTTATGGTTTTAGATCGACCGCATTTTCGACAGCATGAGTCTTTCAAGCTATCAGGACATCATTATAATCGACATTCCTTTTTTTTTCTTCCTTTGTAGGGCAACCGTGATATTAAGAATGGGAATTAAATCCAGCCGGTTTTCCATGTTACGTTTCTTTGAAAGAAATTTTTAATGAATTTCATTAAAAATTATTATATAAAAACTAATTTTCAGTCTGGCTTTGAGTAATAAAGAATGTACCAAACGATGGCATTTGCTAGTTTAGGAGAAATTTCGATGTCTTATTTCCTCTGTCAAAGGTATTTTGCAGGAAACAGATCGCAACTTTAGAAACGTTCACAATGGACACTGTTTTGCATATCACTAATAAATTTTGCTTGATTTTCTTAAAGACTATAAAGAAAATTTAGAAAAACGTAGTAATTTATAAACAACTACAGACATCAGGAAACTTCTTTATTCGGACTTTTTATAATGGCTATAAGTCTTTTGATAATAGATTACTAATAGAGGAGGTTGCGTTGTGGTGCAGTGGATATCGGCTGGGAATGAGAAGATGGAGTCTAATTTGAATTCCAGTTGGATTCGTTGCATTTTGTATCTTCTTCCACTAGCTATAGGCTAAATATCAGGTCAGATTGGTTTCTTATTTCGTAACCAGTCTACAGTAGAAAGTAATGGCAACCTACTGCGGAAAAAGTTTCTGCCCAAAGGATATATCACGTATAGCACTTAACTTACCGATTATAGAATCTACCATTTGAAGGCGTAATGTGGCTTCCTTGTGTCTCTTCTACAAATACATTCCCGGCTTCTGCTCCGATGAAGTTAACTCACTAGTGCCTCCTATACATGAATTTACTTGAGTTACAAGATTAGCAACTAGGTCCTACCCTTTTACTGTAAAACCAATAAATTGTAAACGCGAATTCTACTCCACCAGCTTCTTTTCTCGCACTTCCCGCCTGTGGAATACCCATTCCATTTATTTGCTTCCCCGACAGCTACAATCTCCAAGAATTTAAATGTAAAGTCGCCATCTACTATCCCAGTAACCTGAATCCTCTCTTTCATGCTCCTTTCTCCGTCAACTCCATTCTCATCAGTATTATCATCCTTTCCTTACCCACTTTCTAGCACCCCCTATAGCCTGTCATTCTTTCTCATAACGTTTCTCCTATGTAACCCCCTGCAAAACAGTGGCATCAAAATGCCTTGCTTGGGGGTGATATGATTATAAAAAAATTGCAATAAATAACCCAGAAATAAAAATGAATCAACGTATTATATGGAAGGTTGTACAAAACTATAATATATTATAGGGCACTAAACTTACTGCATGTATTTTAATCTTATTTTTTTTATGCGGTTAGCTTAGATGTATCGTATGTGGATATCCACTCAGGACATGGTCACTGACGGCTTCTCACAACTTCTCAACTCTCAACAATGTTTGTCTCTTTATTGTTCCTACCAGTCTCTCTTCTGCTATCAATTTACAGAAAATCGCTAGGTAGCTGACTCATTGTTTCTGCCACACTACTTTGTTTACCTTAAATGCGTCCTGTGAGTGTCAAATTCTCTAAGATCACTTTTTTTTACTATATACCCCACAAATTTTCTCTGTCTGGGTTTAAATACAAGTATCCAATTTATTCACATTTCCTTAATATATTCTGGTAGCTCACGTATTTCGTCTATGTTATTCTGAAAATCCTTCTATTTTTTCTGTTGCCTCAAGCCTCCTTTTCATCTGTGCGTAAATTGTCCAGAATTCATTGTCATAGTTATATGGATATTACCTAATATTTCAACACGGTTTTCTTTTTTATTTACTTATTTATGTTTTTAATCGATTTAACCCAAGCAATGCAGTATCGCCACTGGTGCGCAAATGGGTACAAAAGGGAAGAGTGAAAAGAAAGAGGAACAAGATACAGGTAGAGGGTCAGGAAAAGGATAAAAGAAAGATGGGAATCAAGGAGATAAAAGATAGCAATTGACGTTGCACTTAATCTCTTGGAGATTATAGCTATCTGGGAAGCAAGTGTATAGAACGGATTCCCAATCTCGAGAAGTGAGAGAAAAAAAAAACTGTGAAGTAGAAGAGACGGCTACTTTTAACTGTTTTTACTGTAAAAGTGTGTTACCTAGTAGCCAGTCTAGTAGCACGAGTAAATTCATGTAGAGGGGGCACAAGGGAAATAAGCTTGTCAAAGCAGAAGCGGTGAAAATAATTAGATATGGCAACAGTATTCAGTTTACGCACGAATGGTAGATCCGTAAACGTGCATGATGGAATCTGACTAAAAAACTCTCCGACACAGTGACCCGAATTTCTTAGTAGTAGGGGCAGCTATTGATATGATGTCGTCGTTCCACTTGAGATCGCCTGTGAGAGTGAAGTCGAGTAGGCGCAGTGTAATGCTTTCATAATGAAATATTCCGATTTTCCAATGCATATTCTAGCATTTGGAAGATATGTTTTTATATTTGAAAGCCATTTTATCTTAATTCTGTGAGGATATGATACAAAAGCTGCAGCAAACACAGCTGATAAGCTGTAGTGGATCTGCATATTAACAGTAGTAACTGGGTTGCAAATTTAAAACCATGTGTTTTAATCCTTTTTTTGTTCGCATTCTCCCAACGGTGGAGAACTGATCATCTCCAAAATGAATCCAGTGAGTACCTTCATCCGCTCTTGTAGACTGTCGCTACAGAACCAGAAACACAAATCCTTTTCAGATAACAGATACCACTTGAAGATTTTGAACTCCTTCAGCAACTAAAATAGATAGCATATTTAATTAGCAGACAAATTAATTATCTATATCTACTGCTAGGAAGTTGGGTCACTGTGTCAGGGCAGGAAGTTTTCTTCGTCAGAATCCATTTTCCACTTTTATAAATCTATCATTCGTCCGTGTACTGAATACTGTTGCCATATCCGGTCGTGTCTTCCTGCTATTTACCTCGAGGTTCTCGAGGATATCCAAAAGAGGATCTGCAATGTAATCGGCCCGCCTTCAGTCACTTTTTAATTGACATAATATGGTTTTCTCTCTGTCATTACTACAAGTACATCCATGTCAACTGCTCTGACGATCTTCTTTCCCTGCTGCCCAGACCACATAAATTAACATGGGTATTAGATTAGAATCAAGGTCTCGCACTTTTACCATCAAAACAGTTAAATGCAACCCTCACTTCTACTCTAATTGTTTATTTTCTCACATTTCCTGTTGGCGGAACTCTATTCCATTTGCTCGTTTCCATGATAGCTACAATCTCTAAAAGTTTAAATGCAACCTAAATTGACATTCTTTGATCTCCTTGATTCCCATACTTCTCTTAAGCTAAGTATTTGCTCAACGAATGACGAATGTTTCTTTAGTAAGAAATAGTTAATCTCACAATTACCATTAAAGAGAACTTTTTGTTAAAATGTAGTATCTGGACTTGGGTATTTTGTATAAAGAAAGGCATACTTTTCCCACAAGTCAAATTTTATGTTCTGTTTTATTTTGTGGAATATATATTTATTATATTTTCAACTTTTTCAATTTTTTTGCATAGAGGTACTTCCTCTCTCTCTCTCTTTCTTTCTCTCTCTCTCTCTCTCTCTCTCTCTCTATATATATATATATATATATATATATATGTATGTGTGTGTGTGTATAAATTAATGTTTGTATATATAAAAATTGTCCAAATATTTTGTTCATCCGAGTGCCTTGAGCTATACCTTTAGCCATTTTCGAGGATGAATGTTATTTTACGTTTAACAGAATGTATGTAGTGTTATGTATGATGTCGAGTAGTGTGTATGTGTTATGCACAACACGGTATGGATGTTGTTAGCGTGTTCGATAGTTGATATTATTGGGTGTAAGATTTTTACTTTTTATATAATTTATGTCATCAAAAGAAAATAATATAAGATCACATGAAAAATTACAAAAAATCTTAACCATTACATCTTGTCCTTTTTAATTAAACCTGCATATATATATATATATATATATATATATATATAGAGAGAGAGAGAGAGAGAGAGAGAACGAGAGAAAAACGTATACAGCAGCACTGTACTGCTTTGAACACGGATTCTCAATGGCTAAACTGTTATTAATAAACTATTTAATTTTTCTTTCAGAAAGAACTCGAACCTCATAACATATTTTGAATGACTTTAGTAGTCATTTGAATTTTCAGTGACAATTTATTTTTAATTACTTGTGTAGGTTATCAACTGACTAATTAGTATAACAAAACAGTTGGTATTCGTCAGCACAGGGTGCAGAGTACACAATGAAGTCAGTGCGTGTATTTAAGAAGAAGGATGTCTTGTACACAAACTGTTGGGCTTAAAAAAGAAAAGGAAAAACAGAAAATTAAAGAAAAAACGTAAATTAAACGAAAAGAATAACACCATACGTTATTTTACGTTTTACTTGAGCAAATTTACTTCATTTAACGTGCCAACATTAAAGCTAATCAACATTGCACTTGATCAGTAACAAGATCGGTAACCAGTTGAGAAGACCAGGTGCGTGGAGATTAAAATGGGTAGCGGCTCGGAATTGGAAATCGGTGATCTGAGATCGAATTCCAGTTGGTTCGTTCTATTTACTTAGGCGCAATCAGAGGTAAGAAGCAACCTTTTCTCCTCCCCCAGCTATGAGTTAATTAATAGATAATTATTAGCCCCGCCTACGAAAATAATTTCAAAGGAATAAAAGCAACAGCCCTTTAAGCAAATTAAGTATTGATTCTTGAGAAGAAAGTGAGTAATTTGAGAATTGGTCAAAATACTAAAATACTTATTGAAAAGACGTCCATTTATCGTTGCTTCGAGCTTAAAGGGTTGTATTAATTAGCCCTCACCCGGGGGACGTGTAAAGGATTTTGCATAAGGTCAACACTCCTACCTGCAAAAAATACAAGTTAGAGAAGCCTGGAGAAACCCCTCGTCGGTGGCCAAGGGTTGTCATTGAAAGCTTACTCAGAAGTAGAAAACTACACACTACGATTTAGTCAACTGGACAGTATAATAAGGTCAGTTGGTCGCCGTCTATGAGAACAAGGTCACTAATGACTCAATTCAATCCGCCGGGAATTTAGAAACGACATGCTGTACTGCTTGGCATTTGCGCAGGAATCTCTAATACGAACATTTTAAAATGTTTGAGTGTCTATCTGAGGAAATCTCATAGCTTAGGTGAGAAGAGAGTGATTAATACATCTCTCAAGAGTATTTGTGCGTACGGAATTGAGTCATCATGAGCATTGAATTAAGTCATAATGTTCTTGTTCTCATAGACTGTGACCAACTGACCCTACTAAATCGGGACTAAACCAAGAGCAAGTCACGTGCATGCAAGATTTACTTATCACACTTTGAATAAAGTTTGAGGGGTAAGCTATTAATTCGCTCCATTTGGCATTGAACGTGTTTATAATCAAAACTTGTACCAAAATAAAAATTATTTCAGTAATTATTGCAGATGCAGTTTAATATGACCCACCTTTTTCATATAGTTGAGAAGTATGCAGTCCCCACCAACCACCAATTGAAATTACACTCATTCCCCTAAAAGGAATGGTTTTCTCGATATCAATGGATTCTGATAACATTGAATTCATCACAAATGCTCCCCACTAAGCAATCAGCAATAACTGTAGATATCATGAAGTGATATAACAATAAAGCGTAATGTATTAGGAGAATTGAATTTTGTAGTAACGAATCCCCACGTCTGCGTTATCTTTAAGAGTAGAGAATTAAAGCAAGAGTCAAATTGTCTTTCGAAAATCATTTCCACTCTTCTGATTAAGCGTCGGATTAAATGCAAAAAGAAATTACCCTATAATTTATAAAATGACATCAACAGAATGCAATGGATGAATTGTCGTCTAAATCACGCAAAAATGAAAATAACACCAACATCTCATTTTAACAGATTTATTTACCAGCATTACACAAAAATATCTTGAAATACTAAAGAATAAATTAATTTAACTAAATTGCTATTTCTTCAAACGCGGTCTCTAGACGACTTTGGAATCTTTTGTAAATCTTCTGGGTGGTATTCTTGTTAAGTTGTTGAATACTGCCATAATCCTTGTCTTCAATTCGTCCTTTGAAGGAGATTTGTTAATCTCTCGCTCAACTACGCTTAACGAATAATATTCAAGGGGCTTGCAGTCTGGAGAGTAATGTGGCCAGATTGTAAGCGGTGATGTGGTCCCAAAAATTGTCTAACACTATGACTGACTTCTCCTGCTTGTGTGGCATGGTAAAGAGAGTCCTGTTGCCACATATGGTTTTCAAGCATCTACCCTCTTTCCCTAGGGCAGCACTACATACTCAAGGCATTTGATGTAAGCGTCTGTGTTGGGTCTGAGGCCCGGTTGGAAGATGAATAGAAGAATAACTAGCCATCACTCTGAACACCATCATGTTGACGGGATGTTTGGAGTTTATCGCTCTCCTTATATTATTTGGTGACACATATTCCTCTGCACTTCCCTCAGATTGACGCCCATCATTCTGAAATGTTCATATTAGAGATTCCGGTGCGAATGACAAGCAGTACAGCATGTCGTTTCCAAATTTCTGGCGGATTTAATAGAGTCATGGTGCCCATGTTCTTACAGACGGTGACCAACTTACCCTCTATACTGTGCAGTCGACTAAATCAAAAGCAAGTAATGCGCACCTGCGAAATTAAAATTTAAAATAGCAACGATTTACCCATTGCACTCTGTACAGGTACACCACCGTTTTTCCCGCGGCGCATGACCAGCTACCTTTTTAATCAGGACAAAAAAAAAAACAAGCAAATTTTGAATTTCATGCCATTGATAGGCTAATTCGATTTTTTTTTGTTCTTTTAATTCTACCAGTTTTAATCCGCACGCCAAGGATCTGCTACAGGCATTGGAGCGAACCGCCTTCATTCCCTCCGTATTTTATTTGGTAAGTAAGTTTTATTCTAGTAGCTCATTCTAGCGAACCACTGGTCTGTGAAACCGACAACAAAGAGGATATTTTCAGATCACAAACTTATCCTGTTCAAATTTAGTGTTTTTTTTAAATCATTTCACCCCAAGCAAGGCATTCCACTGCCACTATAGCGCAGGGGGTTATATAGAGCGATTGGATATAGGAAATGTCAGGAGGGTGATAGACGAGTAAGGAGATAAATAGGAAGAGTGTTTGAGAGAATGGGTGCGAGTTAGTGTGTTAGGAGGTGTCTATTGACCTTACATTTAAATTCCTGGAGGTTGTAGCCGTCGGGGAAGCAAATATGCGGAAGGGAATTCTACAGGCGGGAAGTGCAAGAAAATAAGCTGTTGGAGTAGAAATTGCGGTTACATTTCATCGGTTTCACTGTAAAAGGGTGGGACCTAGTTGCTAATCTAGTATCTCGTGCAATTTCGTACCTAGGGGGCACCAGTGATATAAGTTCATCGGAGCAGAAGCCGTGAAAGTACCATTATTTTTATCATCTATCAGCATAAACTTTCCCACTGTAAGTCACTACTTTGAGTGGCTACCGGGATTTATACTATGTGAACTTCACTGTAAAAAAATGCAAAAAAAAAGCATAAATTAATATTTCAATAGAAGTCTCTTACAGTTTTTGATGTAGTAGAGATACAAGTCAGTTAATCAGTCAGTTAATTGCCACACATGATATACACTTGGGTGATTATGTCTCTTTCGAGTCATGACTGAGTAGGCAGAAGATTTTCCCGCAGAAAATTCCATTTCTTTATGCGGTAGGCTGGTTGCAAACCAAGGCTATAGAATTAAATTTGTCGTAATATTCAACTCATACCTTTAGTGAAAAGAGAGAGATTAATACATCTCCCAAGGGTACTTGTGCGTAAGTGAATGAAAAGAATTCGACTGGAATTCGAACTCTTGTATATAATATAAATATACAAGAGATGTATGATTACTCGGACAGGAATATAATATTGAGTTATTATTTATACGTTTGATCATGTAATATAACAATCTGGGCCCACCCGAGGAAGCTGATGCAAGCGGGGGCGTTTCCGGTCGTTGAAAGGAACGGATGTTTGTTTGACCTTATTTCCGGCAGTAGCGGAAATGGCTACAGAGGCAAACAGAACAGGTGTCTCTGAGAATTACGTGGGCGTGCGTGGGCGAGGCAAAGCCGGAAGTCCCGGTTTGGAGATTATAAAAAGACCTCGGCGCACGGATTTCACCAGACGAGACAGAGAGCCAGACAGACCAGAGTAGCAGGAGAGAGACACAGCAGATACTACGACTCTCCCGTCAACCCTTAGAAGCGCGCTCTCTCAACACTCTCTGTTCCCTAGGCTACACGGTTCACCGTCATTAATAAAAATGTCACTTCATATTTTTATATATATGCGTGTTTGTTGTTTATTGATATATAACAATCATAAGCAGAACAAAAGTGCAATATGATTAGCTTGATTTTTACGTCTTATCAACCTATTTGTAGGTTATTCAAAACGGAAACGTATATGAGATTGTAAGATTGTTTTAAGCGAATAAATATTGTATTAAAATATTTGAAAGAAAAAACACTGCTATTTTTCAAACATATGCATTACGCTTTAACTCATAGATGTGGGAACAAAGGCGGTGATTCATAACTCTCCAAAGTTCGTAAGTGATCGTAATGAAGCCGACTGGAATTCAAATTCGCCTTTCCAATTTCTCTTTCTGAAGTGCAACCCATTACACCTCTCGCACATCCTGTGCAATATGAACAAAGCAGTCTAACTTTGAACTTCGTTATGAGACTTCTAAATATTTATAGTTATCGTTTATCAAAAGAATTTCTATTTAAATATCATGGATTTTTTTATCTTTTAAAATTTCTAATTTCATCTTCAAAACAAATAATTAATTATCATACGATACCCTTTTTGGCATTCTAAAACCTGAATATCCATATCCCTCTATAGAAATTTACTGAATCAAATGTCCTTTCCGGACAGCTCTCCACACGTTTTTTTCTTTCTTATCTGTGAATTCCCCTGACTTCCTGCGAAAGTGAATAACCGTTGACTCCACCACGATTTTGAATTCAGAAACGTTCTTCACGTATTATATTATTTAATCCATAACTGGGGAGAGAAAAGATATATTTTTACCTTTCCCAAGTCTATTAGTGCAAAAGTAAATGGAACAGAATTTGAACTCCAATCGCCGATTCATTTTTCTGTGCTGATAACCTTTACCCGACCAGCACATAATTTGATTTATATTTTGGTGCATTTATGCATTTTTCATAGCATATATTTCTTTTTCCACATCATGTTTAATGTTTTTCTTTGTAAATGCATTTAATGCAGTGGTATAAATATCATAGTAGAAATAATAATTTCGTGTCATTATTGATTTGTGCCTGCCTATCTATCTATCTATCTATCTATCTATCTATCTATCTATCTATCTATCTATTCTTGTGTGGGTTTTAATGTTTTAGCAAGGATACAAAAACCTTGAAAAAATAAAACATTTTACTTAAAACTACCGATAACATCAAGGCTTTTTTCTTACATGAACAAAACTTGGCATCCTTTTTTGTTTTAAAGAGATTAGAAAAACGAAAAATTAGAAATCAGTTTGAATATCGATCAAAATATCCCAAAGGAAGTTAAAACAAAAAGTTGAACCTAACCTTAGCGTAGAAAGACTCTCATATGATACTGCAAACTTGGATACTAGTTACTACATGTTAAAAATTTTAAAATAGTGAATAATATAAAAATGAACTGTAGAACCACAGGAAGGCATATTTTAACCGCGATTCACATAAGAAAAAATATCCTATTCCAAGACTGGCCGGAAATATCAGCCCAAAACAAAATGGTATTGATGACCCTTAAAGGAAACGGCCAGGATATTCAGTTATCGAAATAGACCACTTTATCAAGAAATGTACAATGTTGTTGATGCAAAAAAGAAAAAGAAAGAAGAGAAACAAGAAAAGAAATGTCATTATTCAACCAGAAAATTATCAAGACATTCAGCAAGAAAAATATTACGAATATCTCAATTAAACGGATTCAATTAAACCGAGCAATGGGAAAGAAAAAGAATTCTAAAGAAAAAGAAAATGATAGAAACTATACCAAAATGCAGATTAATTAATACCTGGGGATTACTTATTGTAAGATATTCAGGAGTCTTTCTGAACTGGAAAAGTGAAATTTGGATTCCATAACAAGTTGAAGAGCATGCATAAATGCAGTGAAACGAAATCAATAATCTGTATCTCTTTTATCTCTCTCACTCACTCTAACTCTAGCTCTCTATATCGATATCTGTCTGTCTGTCTGTCTGTCTGTCTGTCTCTCTCTCTCTCTCTCTATATATATATATATATGTGTGTGTGTGTGTATGACAAAAATACAGATTCAAAGGCTATTGGCATGGCCAAAGTTGCATTCCAAAAGCCGAGCAGAATATTAAGAGATAGGAAAATTTCACTCGAAACAAAGAAGAAAGTGTTTGCTTGTTATGTGATGTCTGTCTTTTAATATAGCAGTGAATGCTGGACAATCTCATCGAGGATGAAGGAAAATGTCGTTTTACAGAAGGATGCTGAGGATACCATGGACAGAACATGCTAGCAATGACAAAGTTTTGGAGAGGATGGACATTAAAAAAATAAAACGGATATATAACATTAGGAAAAAAACAACTAAACTTTTTGGGACAATGAGGAAGGAGGGCTTGGAGAATCTGATGCTTATGGGACACAAAGAGCGGAAGAGAGACAAGGGTAAGCAACCCACAACATCCCTGACGGACTAGAGCAAATTGATGGTGGAGCGGGAATTGAGTGGAACAACAGCAGAAAAGGTATTGAGAGCGACAAGAGATAAGAAGATGTAGAGGGCCATGATTACCTACGACCTGAAGAGAGAACGTACATAAAAAAAGAATATGCTCAATATCAGAGATAGAGTGTATAGGAATAAAAAGTAGATATTGAGTAGCGACAGTCTGTTTCATACTTAAACTCAGTCTTCAGACGAAGTGTTGTGTTTTGGCTCGACTATTTATATATGCTGGCCAATAGTGCATTATGGGTAGATGGTCTATTGTATTATCCTGAAGGGTTTTGGTGAGCGGTAAAGGTTTTGTTTACAACTAAAATAATAAAACAAAAACTCTAAATAACAGATAAGCATACAAATTAAGTCAGTAATGAACAAATTAACAAACGACAAATGCATGTATAAAAACAAGTAAATCTAATAAAAATAACAATCAACAAGAAATGATAAAGTAATCAATATCAAATACTGAGTAAAATTTTAACAACAAATACTATAAAATAACCTGAAATAACTGCTTTCGCACCACAACTATTTTTACTCGATAACCTCTCGAATAATTTGAAATATAACCGTTACAAACCAAACCAAATAACGCACCATTGAATAGCATATATATATATATATATTTTTTTAAATCGTATCACCCCGAGCAAGGCGGTAACGCCACTGATGTGCAGGGGGCTACGTAATAGTGAAATGATTGGAAAAGGGAAAGCCGGAAACCACATCCTAAACAGGGAATAAGGGATGAGCCTCTTAACCTGTTCAATAGACGTGGGTGGAGTGTGAACCGGGCGATAGATAGATCTATCTACTCCAATTAAAACAGTTAAGCCAAAACACGAGACACCTGGCCTGAAGATAACATGAAACAGACTGATCTCCAAATCTGCATCGGTCCAGAATGATGAAATAATCCTTTTTGCCTGTCATCATCATGGCTTCTGTAAACCCTCAGGAGAGTGTGTCGTTACGTCTTCTCGGACGAACGTTTTCGGCTGAAAAGTGCAAAATTATTTTGAATGACTTACTAGGAATATGAGTTCTCTTTATTGCGCTAAACAATTTTTCTCAAGCGATCTAACCTAGATATTTACAAGTCTATGTCGTGAATAATGCTGCTAAATATTTAGAGACTCTTGATAAAATCTATCAAAGATCTACAATGTTATTAATCCTGACCTGGTATCTTGCATTCAATCAGTTATCCACAACCGTAATATAGTTTCGCTACTCCTTTTTTTTTAATTAATACTTTCGTAGTAATTGCTTTTAGGAATTTTCCTCTCTAGTACTAAGACTCTATGAATTTCTGCGCAGTACTAGAGTGGCTATGGATGTGCGTTGTGCTGTAACAGATAACGGCTCGAAACGTGGAATTGGAGAGCCGAGTTCGAATTGCAGTTGAATTGTTTTATTCACTGACGCGGAAATAACCTTGGGAAAGGTATGAAACCATCTCTCCTCCAACTTGCTTTAGGATGAATAGCAGGACAGATTGGTTTCTATAACCTTGGTTGTCAACCAGTCTACAGCAAAAATCATGGGAATCTACTGCAGGAAAATATTCTGCCTAGTCAGTCATGTCTTAAAAGTGACATGATCGCTTAAGCGTGCATCACGTACGGCAATTGACAGACGGACTAGATTGGAGGAAAGGTTTCATGATTTTACAGCTGAAATGGTTAGATGTAGCCGTCAGTTTTTGTTAACAGTTTCTTTACTTGCTCTTTTCCATTGTAGAAATCTGTTCTGATGCGTTGTTTTGCAGTCAAAGTTTTCTTTAAAAATATAATTACAATCTTACTGTCTTCATAAATCCGGTTTTTCTTTTATCACGCTCTTTAATACTTTTTGTTTTAATGCTTTCTCACTCAGTCACCCGATACGTGTTAATGACTTTGTTTCATTTCTTTGGCGTGAAATGATAAAGAAATCAATAAAAATGAAGTTGAGATGCAAAATATATAAAGTCAATGTTTGGTTCATTTAACGCGAGAAATTTGCATGGTTATCGGTGAAGTCGTTTTTTCCGAAAGGGAAAATTTTGCACGTTCTATTTTCTGCATTACCATACATTCAGATCTTTGCCTTTATTATTACTGTGTCACTGAATGACTACAGATTCTGGTCTTAAAAGTACATTGTCGAAATCCTAGATATTCTATCTAAACATTAAAAAAAATACTTTTTATCGAGGGGAGTTTTTTCTTACCTCTCTAGGTAGGATGCAACCTACGCCGCGCTAGGGACAAAAATCGCAAACACATAAGAATATGCATGGGCAAGAATAAGATGAGTGATGGCGACTGAAATCTTCTGGGAATCGTACAGACGAGTAGGAATGTGTGTAGAGAGTGATAGTGTATTCAAATAGAAAATCCTGTCTTATAAAATAAAAACAAGATATTTTATGTGAATTTGGCATTCAAGCGGATCGCAGAATCAAAGTCAGGAAACCAACTCCTGTTCTCGTAAATAACGAGAAGAAAATTGATCATAGATATTATTTCTCATTTACAGCGGATCAACGTAAAACTGAAAGAGAATAAAAAGATGGAAGTTTATCTAGACATGGCTAAAGGACAGAAAAAATGAGCTTCATATAGAAGGTACAAAAGAATAACCGATAGATAAAAAAAAAATAAAATGAAAACTGCAAACCAGAATCGAAACAGCCGAATATAATTTTTTTTTAAATAGTACAAATTACACAAGAACATCGAAGAAACTTGCTGCCATTTTCCATGGAAGTTACAAGTTACTACTTCATCCTGGGTATGACGATAAACTACATCTAGTATCAAGGCCACTGCTCTGGAAGTTTTGAAGATCCTGAAGCCACCTCTTAATTGTTTTTGTTTCCAGGTCCACCCTGACCTGGGATGGTGTACAAATCATAATAGATGCAACAATGCAGGAGCCTGTAACAACATGACAGTATTCGGTTTATCAAGGTTGCCTTAAGGAATATTGAACTTGTTACTTAATAATAATAATAATAATAATAATAGAAACTTTCAGGCAAATATTATACATAATAATATGGATCCAAAATGCAGGTTTTGTGATAAACACCAAGAAACAATAGACCACCTAGTCTCAGGCTGTTCTGTGCTTGCCCCAAATGAATATAAAAATCGCCACGATAGAGTTGGGCAATATTTACATTGGACAATGTGCAAACATTATGGAAAATCTGTAAACAAACACTGGTATGAACCTCAGTCAGCACCGGTTACAGAAATAGAAGATGTAATCATTCTATGGGATTACACCATCTACACAGACAGAAAAATCGAAGCAAACAGGCCAGACATTATTGTTAAAAACCAGAAGGAGAAAACTTGTCTATTAATTGATATGGCTTGTCCAGCGGATTGTAACATAGCAATCAAGGAATTTGAAAAACTGTCAAAATATAAAGACCTGGAAATTAAAATAGAAAAAATGTGGAAATTGAAAACAAGAGTTGTGCCAGTGATAGTAGGTGCACTTGGAATGATAAAAAATGGAACAAAACAACACATTTAAAGAATCCCTGGAAACCCCAGCTTAAGAGATATACAAAAAATTGTCTTATTAAGTACAGCCGACACACTAAGGAAAACTTTATCTATGTAACGCTACGCTAGGGGTGATAGGGAAGATAGAAAAAACATGAAATGGAGTCATAACAACACCCCACGACCTGCCTTAGGTCTCCCCGCAGACTTGGTTGGTAGTGAGACCAAAGCAGAAATAAAATATGATGAAAAATGAAATAATAATAATAATAATAATAATAATAATAATACTAATAATAATAATAATAATAGCACAGGTTCATGAAAATTTGCGATGTCCTTATTGGTTACATTCTAATCTGTATTGTTACAGGTAAACATTAGGAACCTATTCTGCTTTCTTTCTTTTAAATCTGAAAATGGAATCACTTCGCAGTATTAAAATGGATTAAATTATTTTAATAAATTAATAGAAATCATTTATTTATTAAGATGTTTCCACATTGAAATTCTGTTTATAGTACTTACATTATTCGAACTATTGTCTTCATCTTTGTTACGTTTCGGCCGTTGTATGCTCCGGCCTTTTTCAGGTGCTAGGAATTTAGAACCGAACACTTTATCACTGGGATATATGATTTTCATTCCTTACATAAAGCCTTGATTGGATGTCATGAATTATCTCCCTCTCACCCTGAAAGTTATTTGTTCACCACTGCTGTAGCTTGGTATTGAATTCACAACTCTAAGAGTCAAGTCAGGAACTAACCAAAAACGTCTTAGGCATTCGCCTGAAGACGCTATGACACTGTCAGCTCTCTGCCTTCGGGTAGAGGGCTCTCTCTGCTTGCGAGCAGAGAGCACAAACCCAGTCGTGGTTCCGCCGAGGGGTAGAACCACGACTCGGTAAAAATATGACCGGGAATACCCACTATAAAATGACCATGTGTCACATCTGGCCTTGTGTGGGAAAGCTAGTAAATACAAACGTCTATATCCAGTTATATTTTTGTTCGGATGTAATTTGCTATTTGAATCTGGTGTCATCAGGTGTGTTATGGTTTTTTAACCATATCCAACAAAGAACCTCGGCAGTTCAAAAGATTCAATGGAAGACCTATCAAATTTATGGCTAGAAGATTGGCCACATTTCTAGCTTCAAGACTTCTTCAATTTCTTTTGTCAAAATAAATTATCTTCATCACATAAATAAAACTCTCTTTCAGCCTCAGCAGAACTTACAACAATGTTATTAATTATATTTGTAACTCTTTATAACCTGTTTATGGCAATTTCACGTTACGTTTTCAACGTAATCACGGAAGTTAAATTGTTGTGGTAGGATGTGTTTGTCACTAGACGCTCGCACCAGCGTAACGTAACTAATATTTTACCTAGACCATCGGCTATTAATGCATGAAATTATAATCCAACAACCGGTCTAATAAGCTTTATAATTTTAAGAATCGGTTCGCGCGAATCGGTAGGAGGCCACCACTGACAATAACGTTCCCATGCCGTTTACGTCTACTTTTACGTCCATGTAAGTTTTTAATTGTTTCATTTCTACCCTCTTACTTCTTTAAATAATGACCGGTATTTATGATACTTGTTATAATATTATGTTAAATTTGATAATTTCAATCGATGCTATAATGTCATTTCCAAGAGTATTTTATGGTCGTAGAACGAGGAGCTTATTCAGTCATTAATTTATGAATTATGATTCATTAGAAATTTCAAATAGGAAAACCATTGAAACCGTCTACTGCTAGTAGTATAAATATTCGTTTTGTGTATGATGCTGTGACATTTGGTTAACAAATCATCGTTTTTTGGTGGGGGGATTTGTTGGAAGTGGCATCTCCCATTGACACCGAAGAGAAATCGGAAGACAAATCAGCGATTGATATTTGCTCTCGCACTGAATTAATGAGACAAATATCTGAGTTATACACATGCAATAGGAAGGTCATTTGCTATCATCAGCGAGTTGCGTCTGGACGCCATTATCTGTCACCGTCTGCATAGTCAACGTTCCGACATTTTGTTTGCCAAGTCCCGGGGAAAGAAGCCAAAACATCAAAAATGATACAAGACGGTTTTAAAAGGAAAGGGAATTGAAGATCATCATTGCTTTGTTCCCTCATTTGTTTGCGTATTTTCACGTTGTTCTTTCATTATTCTCTTCTTCTCTAGGTTCTTTCCATTCAGGGTATATGTCTAGTGATCATTATTAATGTATTTAACCTCTGAAAGTTTTTTCTTTCTTTACGGGTAACAATGAAAATAATTGTATGCATATCTATCTATACTATCCATTCAGGTAGTTCGTATCTATCTCACGATTCCATGTCTTTCATAAAATTAAACTGTCTATTCTTACTTATTAGGATAGATCTATCTATCTATCTATCTATCT
>JBBBDQ010030055.1:0-54965 GCA_037127315.1 Ascarosepion bandense
TTTATTTTTTTTAATTTTTATTTTTTTCTTAATCGTTTCATCCCCAAGCAAGGCGGTACCGTCACTGATGCGCAGGGGGCTACATAATAGTAAAAGTTTAGACATGAGGAGAGTGAAGAGAAAGACGGACCAGCTACAGGGAGTGAAAGATAATGGTCAAGAGAAGGATGTGAACACAGGAGTGAAGACAGTTACGGAGTAGAGAAAAAGGAAAAGAACCAGATACAGGGGTTGATGTGAAAATATTTGGAGTTAAGTGGATAAGAGATGGGAATTGACTTTGCATTTAAATGCTTGGAGGTTGTAGCCGTCAGGAAAGCAAGTATATGGAAGGGAGTTCCACAGGCGGGAAGCGCGAGAAAAGAAGCTGACGGAGTAGAATTGTAGCCTGCATTTGGTTGATCTAACTGCAAAAAGGTTGATGCCAGTCTGGTTGCTCGAGTAAATTCTTGTGGAGGGGACATTAGTGACGTAGATTCTTTGGAGCAGAAGCCATGAAAATATTTGTAGAAGAGAAAGAGGGAAGCCAGATTCCGCCGATGAGAAAGTGGCTGAAGTCGAGCATTGATAAAGGCACTGGGAAAAATCGTCTGTTCCCTATATAAGTTCAATAAGTACCTGACTTCTGCTGTTCTCACCCTTTACAAGAGCTAGCTGAGACCGAACATATATGGGTCATATATCAGAACCAGATCATATATGAGCAGAATCTGTCCAGATTTTATTTTACCGTCTCGATAGAATCCAAAAGCATCTCCATGTCATTGTGGGTGTTGAAGTATTTTTCACTATACAAGATTCTTCTACAGACATCCCAAGCCTCTCGCTACTGTATCGCTATTTCCATTGAAAATCTTCGGACGAACTGTGGTGATACCGACCGAGCAAAAGCGATGGACCGGATGTTTGCTCTCTCACGACAAAAAGGCAAATGACCAAAAATCGTCTGTGCGCAAGTGGATCTGCACAGATGTTCCGGTTGAAAAATAAAAATTAATCAAATATTAAATTTCCATTTCGCGAGCCTACGCGAATTTTATTTATCAGCCAATGGGAAGCCCAGAATCAAATACAAGTGTGCAATTCCAAACGAGCTGCTTTGATCCAAAAAAAGTAGATATAAAAAGCAGATACAGACAGACCCCAGCAGGCAGACCTAGAGGAGAAGAGTGTAATCAGTATCCCTTTGGCCTAAGTCAAGTGCCTCTTCCCTTCTCCCCTGTCTCAAAACTACTTACTGACCTAAGGAGCGACTACTTTAAAGACATTCCTCATTTATACGCTCCCCACATTCCTAAACATTGATTCTCTTTCAGCATATTATTTGCCATGAACATTTTAACCTCCGTTGGACTTATATTCAAGTATTACTGTAATTGTAAAAACATTAATTGACATGTGTATATATATAAATGTTATTTTTCTACTCAAATTGCTTTTCTTGATTTTATAATCATTTTATGACTTATAGTGGGCTATCTATCACAAGGCCAAATTCCGTCAACCTACAATCAGAAAAGGAATAGATAAGATATCCACTATAGAACTACACTCCTTATTTCAACCAGTTCCAAACTTTATGCGAACCACCTTCATTCTATTCATATTCCTTTTTGTTAAATGTAAGTTCTAGTCTTTTTTTTTTCTACGAAATACTGCTTTGAGTAACCAACTCCTAAGAGAATGCTTCCCTGATGAGTACATTCTTAATCTGTTCAATTCTAGAATCAACCGTTTTTGGGTTTGTTTGTTTTTTTTTTTCTACATACTTCAATAAACTGTGTTTTTTAACATTGGAATTATTAAAGTTAACCATGGATATATCATACCCGATTTTGAAAATATAAAAAAATATTAAATATGAATCTTAATTTGAAATATTTTACATACAGGCACTTCAAAATTTGTACTTTGAGTTAACATTAATAGAAACTGCAAAACATTATTTAGGTAAGAAAATCAGTTACTGAAAATTTAACTAAATTGTAATTAAAATGGCGTCATTTGCGCTGGATACTATATACCCAGATGTGCATTGTGAATATAAACTCGAAACGACAAATCGGAGAGCCGAGTTCGAATTCCAGTTGAATTCCTTGCATTCACTTACGCACAACTACCCTTGGGAATGGTATTAATCCGCCTCTTCCCTCCAATTATGTGTAAAAAAAAATATAGGACATATTGGGTTCTATAGCCTTGGCTGGCAACCAGTCTACCACAGAAAGCAATGCCAACTTCCTGCCAATCTTCTGCCCAGTCAGTCATGATCACCCAAAGCGTGTATCACGCATTGCACTTAACTGACTGACTGACTATATGCTTATAATTAATGTTCTCGGGTTAATATGTAACCCTCTACCAGGAGTGGCCCTATGGCCTTGTACAGGGTGAGCATCATTGTAAAAAAAAGAAAAAACTTCGATTTCCAAATCTATTCTCAGAATGATAGTTAAACTCAAATGCGCGGCATATATAAAAATAAACTTTTACATAATAATAAATAGGAATTTTCAGAGCTCTTCCCTGAATGGCAATTTTTTTTTAATCATCTCACCCCAAGCAAGGCATTCCACTGCCACTATTGCGCATGGGGCTACATAGGGGAAGGTAAAGAGAAGGAGTGGTTAGACATAGGGAATGTCAGGAGGAAGGTGACAGATGAGTAAGGATAGCGAGGATGAGGGTTGGGCAGATGGGAAGAGTGTTTGATAGAATAGGAGCAGGTTAGTGTGTTAGGAGGTGTCTATTGACCTTACATTTAAACTCCTGGAGATTGTAGCCGTCGGGGAAGCAATCGTTTGGAAGAGAATTCCACAGTCGGGAAGAATTACACTAAAATAATCAACTAAAGAATTCGTCTTACGCACAAATATAAAGTTCTGAGCTTAATTACCATTCCGGGAAGTGTTCGGCGTATTTATCGTCGTATTATAAATATTTATTTGCTTATAATTTGTGGGTTTGTTTAGCGGAATACCAACTCCTTAATGCCATAATTTAATTTTCTTGGGAGCATTAATAATTTCTTTTACAAAAATATATCGCTGGTATCTTTACTATGAAAACGTATTTTTTATACTTTCATATTGTTTTGAGCTCAGTTTGGGAGGTTAACTATTTGCCCATAGTTGGAACCCTAACAGGTTCTACCACCCTGAGTCAGGGTGAACCCGCGAGCAACGGCAATTAAGAGGTAGATCCCCGCTCCTCAAAACCTCCAGATGAGAGGCCTTGCTGCCGGATGTAGTCTAACCAGGACAAATTTATGTATAAGACGCACACTCAAATAAATGTTCTATAACTTTTATTCAGAATATAATTCTATAATTTACATCCCTCCTTTAAGTTTACTATGGAGGTAGAGAAGGACAAGTCTCTCTCTTTTTTGGATGTCAGTACAGCGTAGGTACGGGGTTTTCGTGACTAGTGTCTTTCGTAAACCCACTTTTACTGGTTTATATACCAGTTGGAGCTCGTTCGTTCCAAAGTCCCGAAAAATAGGTTTAATTCTGGTTCACCGTGCCCTCATGATTTGTTCACCTGGGTGGTTGGATAGTGAACTTGTAAAATTGCAAAGTATTTTTGAAGCTAACGATTACCCTAGTAATGTTGTCAAACGTGTGATTGCTAGGAAAATCAGACATTTTAAAGAACCAACAGTCTTCGGGCCTAGTCGCTGTCCAATTTATTTAAAATTGCCATGGCTTGGTAGGAAAAGTTTTCGGCATGTGTTTCATCCTGTTACTTTTCAGTGAAGTTACATATTGTGTTTCAAACTCGAACCGTGTTACGTTCTCGAGTTAACTTCCTGTTAACTTTTATTAATATAGGAGGGATAATTCATTATTTGAGGAATAGATGTGTTTCACCATGACAGTTTTCTTTTTCAATTTTATCACTCTTGTGGAACTGTGTGTTGACACCCTCTCACATTTTAATTATATTTTGATTAAAATTTAGTTTTAAACGAGTTCCAAGTTTCCCTTCCGTAAGTAATTCTTTGCTTTTCTGTGCCCCGTCCATTATTAACAGTAACGCCAACGAGCACCTTTGATAATGTGTTGGCTGAAAGAACCCTAAGGTCTACACGATGACGTCAATTTCTTGTTGCACCGTATAATACGCAGTGTAATGGATAACGTGCTTGTTTTAATTGAAAAAATTACGACTGGGTAGCGAGTACGATCCTTACTAAGTGTCCCATATTTTCAGCTTTATTCCATATTTAATCTAGGCTTAGAAAATTAGCATGCAAAAACTCTTGCTTGTTCGATCATTACATGTTGAAAGATATATAAAATAACTGTAAGAATTTATCAGAATTGTTCTTTTCTATAGGAATTCTCAATAGTGAAAGCGCTTCAATGACTGAATAATGATGCTATGAATTTGTAACAGATTGTGTCCTTAAAACCCTGTCAACATCGTCGAATGAATTTAATTATATTTACAGAAGGTGGACAAAATAATGAAAACTCTAAGAAATCCCAAGCAAATTTATTTAAATATGGGATTAGGACCGTTTTTGGCAGTAATTACAACTTGACCTCTGCGAAGGATCGACTCGTACAAAGTTTGAATTGCTTCCAGAGGAATTTTATCCATTCTTCAGGTAAAAACAGTCTCCATTTCTTTCAATGATGATGGCGAAGAATATCGACTCCTCACATGTTTTTTCTAAAATGAACTATGAATGTTCAATGATGCGGACAGTGGTGACCAAATAAAATGTTCTACTTCATTAGAATATTCCTCGTGTCATTCAGCTACAACTTTAGCAATATAAATGGGTGCATTATCCACCTGGAAGTTGGCATTTTCTTCCGGAAACAGTTTCTGAATCATTGAATGATGTTGATAACTTAAAATTCTTAAATATTCCTGACTGCTGATTTTAATAAACTTATTCAAATAATATGTGTAAAAAAAAAAACAATTTTAGCAAGAAATTGAATAACTATTAACATTAAATCAAAAAACAAGGTTTTCACATTTTAATCAAATTTTCCTATGCTTTTATGGTACGAAGTGTTTCTATTATTTTTTTCACTCTCTGTATATGGCCATGGTCCCCAACCCCGGGGTAAATTACCCCAGTGGGGTAATGAACCCATATTTGGTGGGTAATGGATGTTTGGTTTGGGAACTTCAGGACAATATTGCTTCATTTTGTGGGAAATTGGAACTATAAACCAGACGTATTGGAAAGGGAATTTTTGCGCAATTTTCTGCATTAGATGCTTTCCTTGATAAAGTTAATTCTGAAGATATCTTCAACCACATGAAGACAGACATCAGTGATCACCTAAATAGTCTCTTGGCAAACTTACGTAAGTACTTTCCAAACTTGAATAATTCCAACAATGAATGGGTAAGAAATCCATATCTTGTGAATGAAGATATCATTCCTGATGAGGACTATCCAGCAATAGAAGAATTTTTCACACTCAGGATGAACAATGCATGGAAGCTTTTGTTTGAGACCAAGTCTGGTCTAGACACCTTTTGGATCTCTCATCTGCAGGATATACGAACACTAGCCTCTAGAGCAGCACAAATTCTCATAGAATTTTCAACCACTTATCTATGTGAACAAGATTTTTCTACTGTCCTTGGAATGAAGACCAAGAAACATAGCAGACTCAACGTGTTAAACGACGCCCGAATAGACCTTTCAGTCACAAAGCCAAGAATAAATAAACTGGCACAGGCAATACAAGCTCAACACTCACATTAAGAATCACGGATAGGTTACGGCTACTATACCTCTGATTATTATAGATTGGTACTATTGTATTGAATTATTTCCATTAACTTTGTCTGCTTTTGATGTATGAAAATATAATTACTTCTTTTCCTATATTACGGGTATTTGTTCATTGGGGTAATGGATAATAGTGAAATTGTATTTTGGGGTACTCGCAGCAAAAAGGTTGGGAACCTATTGTTTAGAATGACTGAAATAACGATAATTGTAATTATTATAATGATTTTATTATACATTAATTAATTTTATTTACTTTTTTATGGACACGACACCATGAGAGTATAATTATTTTTATATTTATGTATTTCTTTATAAGCCCATATTTTGGGGGTAATGGATGTTTGGTTTGGGAAAAGGCAATCAACTTATAATTTCACACTGTCCTTGGAATGAAGACCAAGAACCGTAGTAAACTCAACGTGGCAAACGACGCCTAAATAGCCTTTTCAGTCACAAAGCCAAGAATAATAAACTGGCACAGGCAATACAAGCTCAACACTCACATTAAGAATCACGGCTAGGTTACGGCTACTATACCTCTGATTATTATAGATTGGTACTATTGTATTGAATAATTTCCATTAACTTTGTCTGCTTTTGATGTATGAAAATATCATTACTTCTTTTCCTATATTATGGATATTTGTTCATTGGGGTAATGGATAATAGTGAAATTGTATTTTTGGGTAATCGCAGCAAAAAGGTTGGGGACATATGGTATATGGGAAAACGATACATATATACATATATATATATTGAGCACTTTTTTAAAAATAGTGTTTCTTTGGACAAGGAATATTATTCCATTCCAACAATACTTGCATATATATATATATATATATATATATATATATATATATATATATATATATATATATATATCAACAACAATGTTTGGGAAAAAGCTATGACAAAGTAGAAAATTTTTCATGTGACGCGTTTCGATCTTTAGAACTTCATCAGTCTAAAGTGATGTTTACGTTGATGCGATTACACGTGGGCATAGTGGAAAGAAGGCGCTGAGAAGTAAAAATTTTAGTTTAATTTTCTTTATTTTTAAATATATATTTTGGGTTCATATTGTTTATCTTTCCAAAATTCAACACAGTGATAAGTTCTGCCAAGAAAGTTGAAATCTTGTAAGAACCTGGATGCAAATTTACTGTAGATGATCTAGCGATTAAGGCATTTTTTAAGCATTTTCGTTTAAATAAATTGCATTCTCTTTTAATTAAAGTAGCATTTTAAATTAAAAATTATGGTAAGTTTTATTACGGTGAACAGCTAATGCATTTTGATGTCTATGTAGAAAAAATATACCGGTTGACTCTAGATTTGAACAAATTAAGATTGTAGTGATCACGGAAGCATCATCTTAGACACGTAAAATCGAAATATTTGGCGATTCGCTATCTATTGAAAACTTTAACAAAGAAAATCAATAATTTAGCCAATGTACGTTGTGGTGCAGTGGATATCGACTAATCGGGGAGCCGAGTTTGAATTCCAGTTGAAATCCATGCATTCACGTTCGCATAAAAATCCTTGGGAAAGGTATTAATCCGTCTCTTCCCTACAGTTGTGGATCAAATAATAAGACAGATTGGGTTCTATAGCCTCGGCTAGCAACCAGTCTACCGCAGAAAGCAATGGCAACCTACTGTGGGATAATCTTTTGTCCAGTCAGTCATGTCTCGAAAGAGACATGATCGCCCAAAACGTGTATCACGTATCTACTGACTGAATCCCAACTCAACATAAATGAACAGTATTCGCAATTGGTACAGAGTAGCTCCTCCATTTGCTAGTTTAATTTCGATTTTTGATGGTGTTGATCAAGTTACCAATTTTTCCTGGGTGTGACGGTAAACTGCATCCGGCAGCAAGGCCTCTGATTGGGAGGTTCTGAGAAGCATGGAACCACCTCTTAATTGCTGTTGTTCCCCAGGTCTACCCTGACCCGGAGTGGTAGCACCTGTTAGGGTCCCAGCTATGGGCAAATAGTTAACCCCAAAACTGTGGTCAAAACACCATGAAAATTTTAAAATTGATTTTTATAGAAATGAATACATTTTGAAAGAAAAAAAGTATTGCCAATAAATATTTTTGAAGGAAAAGATTATTACCAGCAATACATTTTTGAATACAAAACTAGTAGAAAAAAAAATTAAGATCTGACTAAGCCAACCTTCTCACTCTAACCAATCATTAAAAAATACCTTTAAAACACCATATTTTTGGCATTAAATAACCTACAGAGGTTGATATGCCGTTAAACAAAACTCAAACTCAAGTTATCAACAATCGTCTGATCCATATTTTACAACTCCTTTAGCAATGCGTCTTTAATGTGCGTTGTGGTGCAATGGATATCGGCTCGGAACGAGAAATCGGGGAGCCGAATTCCAGTTGAATCCATTGCATTCACTTACGCGCAAATACCCTTGGGAAAGGTATTAATCCGTCTCTTCCTTCCAGTTATGGGTTAAATAACAGGACAGATTGGGTTCTATAGCCTTGGTCGGCAACCAGTCTACCGCAGAAAGCAATGGCAACCTACTGCAGGATAATATTCTGCCCAGTCAGTTATGTCTCTTTCGAGACATGATCGCCCAAGCGTGTATCACGTATGGCACTTTAACTGACTGACTGAATATAATAGTTGGAATAATGATTAAGGCTTCTAGTGGTCATAAAGTGGGGGATCAGTTTATTACTTCATAACAATAGGAAACCGATCCCCCACTAATTACTACATAATAATATAATACATTTCTTTCCCCTCTAGCTATGATTCAAATAGCAGGACAGATTGGGTTCTATAGCCTTGGTCGGCAACCAGTCTACCGCAGAAAGCAATGGCAACCTACTGCAGGATAATATTCTGCCCAGTCAGTTATGTCTCTTTCAAGACATGATCGCCCAAGCGTGTATCACTTATGGCACTTAACTGACTGACTGGGGTGATTTCGGTTGCACGCTCTCAAAGTTTTCGGTCAAAGTTCTCTTGAATGTGCTCTATTAAATTCACGTGAAGACTTTGGGTCACCCATGACAATGACTTAATTATTTGCGATTCTTTCCGGGTCTTTGTTATTTTTCTCGTATGGCATGGCGCTTGATCTTCCTGAAAAACGCAGATATTCTTGTCAATCTGATTGGTTTAAAATAGAATAGTCCTTTCTCTAATATTGACAGTATTTTGGACCATTCAATCGCTCGCCAACAATCATCAGTTTAGATTTCCCTGCAAACCAGACAGCAACCTACTCTATTACTTCAATCCCGCCAAGTTACAAGGTGGCTTACAGACATTCAGTGTTCCAAAGCTCGTTCTGATTTCTCCAAACATAAACCTGTCCGGAATTAGAAAAATGGTAGAATTTATTTTCATCTGACCAAATTACAGACAGCCAAAATTCACAATTTTTTCTCTCGAATTCTCTCGCCCAGTCCATACGCCTGTTTTTTGTTAACCTCTGAAATCAATGGCTTTTTTCTTGCAACTCTTTTTTGATAGCCCAGCTCTTTTAAAGTCTTTCTTACTGCATATGGCGACATTTCCATGCTGTTAGCGACATCTTTGACGCTCTGATGTCAGATTTTGATGACTTTCCTCTTCAGCACCCTTTTCGTTCGCTCAGACACAGCGCTTGCTCTTCCTGAACAACGGCCTTCTTCATTAAATTTCTTGAAAATAGCATTAACTGTCTAATGATTAACCTGGAAAAACCTAGCAATTTCTCTATTTGGCAAGCGACACTGATGCCATTCTATTATGTGCCTCGTTGAAATTCACCAATTTCTTTACTTCCGTGGACTTTCATTGCAAAAGTCAACTATCGTTCATAGATGAAAGTAGCTTGATACCAACACGGTATAGTAAAAAAAAAAACAAACTAACCGTACAATATTACTGCAACCCCACCATGTTTCATGATCGCCTGCAGAAATTCAGTGTTCCAAATCTCATTCTGATTTCTCTAAATATAAACCTATTTCGAATTCGAATATTGGAAGATTTTATTTTTATCCGACTAAATTACAGACTGCCAAAATTCATAACCTTCGCTCTTGAATTCTCTCACCCACTCCATACGCTTGTTATTGATAACCTCTGAAATCAAGGGCTTTTTCTTGCAACTCTTCTTTGATAGCTTAGCTCTATCAGGGTCTTTCTTGTCGCATATGGCGACATTTCCATGCTGTTGGCGACATCTTTGACGTTCTGACAACGGTTTCTGATGACTTCCCTATTCATCACCCTTTTCGTTTCGTTCAATCCTGAATGTTGTTGCCCACAACAATAGCCTTCTTTATTAAATTTCTTGATAATATTATTAACCGTTTGATGATTAACGTGGAAAAACCTAGCAATTTCTCTATCTGACTTGCCACACTGATGCTATTCTATTATTTAGTTTCGTTGAAATTCACTAATTTCCTTACTTCTGCGAACTTTCATTGCTAAATATGCCAACTCTCGTTCATAATCTCGTTCATAGAAACATCATCTCGTTCATCGATGAGAGTAGCTTGATACTAACAGAGTATTGTCTGAAAAATAAAGAGACGTTATTTCACAAGCCAAAATTGCTGTAATCAAGAATGGCGAAAATCTCATCATAGCCCACTGTACTCAACGTTTTACAACATGATGATAATAGGATCTTCAAGAATTCTCCTCAGAATGAATATTATCAAAGGATTAAAAAATAGTTTAAATATTATTTATGTCTTTTGTTAAAGTTATCAATAAATAGTTTTCAGGTGACGTGCATGTAGAGTAGTGTTTATCGACGTGAAAAATGAAATTGGTGAAGAGAGTTCAAATTTCAGCCGAGTCTGTTGTGTTCACTCTTGTACTAAAGTCATTGGAGCTTGTGAAATTCCATCTCTTTTTCATCACCTCCATCTATAGATTAAATAGCATCGCAAACCGTACTCTGTAGTCTTTAGTTAGACCCAGTCTGGGAAAATGGAAATATTGAATTCTAAACTGTGGATTTGACAACTGGAAATCACTTTACTATCCTTGCCAAGGATTTGTCATTCACAGATTATAAAGAAAATCATTTTTTGTGGCTAGTCATGATCACGTATGTCTTGAAGAAAATTAGCATGATAGGAAAATTGTAGAAACATTGCAAGATTATTATAGTAGGCCTATTTCTTAAACGTAATTTATAATCACGTTGGAAGGTTTGCGTTGTGTAATTATCCAAACAGAACTCCAGAATTCCATATCGTAACTTTATATAAATTCGAACACGTATTGTCGGCGTTTGTGGCACAATGCGAGTCTCTTAAAAATCACGCTGACCAGATATTAACAAAATTTCACACCTAACCCCAAACTTGAATCTGAGAGGGAAATCGAACCTACTACACAAGTAAGTTCATCTTTGTTTAAAGATTTTGGAAGCCATCTTTCATTATTCATCTTTTTAAGTAATTTTTCAGTATAATTTCGTTAGAAACAATGAAAATATTGCTAATCTTATATGCAACATCAATATTCCTATACGGCAATGAATACTTAATTATGTTATGCTGCCTTCCTACAAAGAATGGATTCTTCCTTTTACTATATATAATACCTGCGCGACTCCCAGAGTCAGTTAGGTAGCAGTTAAGGATGCAGTTAAAGCCAGATACGATTCAGGTAATAAGTAGCGTAACTATACCGTTCGGACTTATTTTTATTTACTTAAATACTAATACTTGCTTTTTACATATGTTGTGATACTAATACACTGTTTTTGAACCGACCTTCGGTGTTTCGTGTCTTACTTTCGGCCAAATCGGTCACTACAACTTTGCGGCAAAGTTTCGTCACAACAACTCCTCAACAAATTGGTGACGAAGATCCAAAACAAATTGGCGACAAATATTTGCAAAAGTATTTGCGAGGACAACCGGGATGAAAAATAAACCCTCTGAAAACACGAGGTTTTGTAAAGTACTACGTGAAAAGGTAAAGAGACACAAAATGGAGGATTTCAAAAACATTTTATTAGAGCTGGTAAAGTACCAGAGTGCACAACAAGGAAAAAATGGAAAAATTATTTCTCCAAACAATTCTTCCTGTTCACAAGAATCCATTTGGTGTGCAATAGAGAATTTTACATACGCTCCCGAGAAAGACATCACATTTGCGTCTTACTTTAAGAGGTATGAGGATATTTATGATACAGATTGTAGAAGCTGGTGTGACGATAAGAACTTACGTCTTCTTCTAAGAAAACTGGGCACAAGTGAGCATACAAAATTCGTTAATTACATTCTTCCACGCAAGACTAGTGGACTGACATTTACCAAAGCAGCGCAATTACCCACTGAGCCTTTTAGCCCAAAGACATCTCTTTTTCAGAAAATATGGAAATGTATTAATCTAAATAAGAATGAATCGGACGGCTGTATTACTTTTGTGTCAATAGTTAACAAACACTGCGATGATTTTAGGCTGGCGGAGCTAAGTGCAAACAATTTCAAATGTTTGATACTCGTGCAAGGACTAGTTTCAGCAAAAGATGCAGAAAATAGACGAAGAATACTCAGCAAATTGGAGAAGGAACTAAATATAATTCATAAACAAATCGCCGAAAAAAAGTCAGGGGTACGTCAGTGTTTACATTCTAAAATATTGAGGAATCGAGTATTGGTCATGTCAAAGTACCCTGCAAACAGAAACAAAGTTTCTGAAAATGTATGTAGGAAAGAAAAAGTAAAATAAATTGCCTCCTAACCCATTTTACGGATGAGAGGCCATATATTGGTACAAAGATTTTTTTTTCAGTAACAAAAAATGCTATACATGTAACCGAGTTGGACACAAAAGTTCGCATTGCCGATCAAAAAATGAAACAAAAAGCTGCATAAAAAATACAATGTCGGACCAACTAGACGGTGATAATACCAGGAAATTCGTACACGCAAAAAATGTGCAACAAAAGTGTTGAATGTCAACTAGACTCGGGATCTGACTTGACTATAATTAACTTGCAGACATGGAAAAACTTGGGCAAGCCAACCATAATGAAATCTAGCAACAATATCTGTCACCTGAGAAAAAATAAATTCGAGGAAGAATTAATTGTCAATGGAACTTTCAACGGTAAAACCCGTAAATTAAAATTGTTTGTTATGAAAAATACGAACAATCTATTTAGTATTGATTAAATGACACAATTCCAGCTTTCGCACTGCCAAAAAATTGAAAGTTGGAATGCCGAAGCTGATAAACTAAAAAAAAGGGTTAAAGGAAGCTTATCCAGGAATTTTTTCTGGTGATTTAGGCAGATGTACCAAAATGAAGTCTAAAATTGAACTTAAAGAAAACGCTCAGCCAGTATTCAAAAAGAAGAGAAATACACATTTTGCCTCGTTGAAACAAATTAACGAGGAACTTGATAGATTAGAAAAAACTGCTGTTCTATCAAAAGTAGAATACAGTGAATGGGCTGCATCAGCAGTCTATGTAAAAAAAGAAATCCAATGACATACGCTTTTGCGCTGATTTTTCAACAGGACTGAATGCTGTTCTGAAGGACTATCACTACCCGCTTTCTAATCCCGAAGACATTTTTGCAAAGCTTAATGGGGGAATTTTTTTTCCAAAATTGACCCTAGCGACGCTTATTTACAAATTCCTGTTGAAGAGGTAAGGTCGAAATTATTGTGTATAAATACGCATCTTGGATTATATAAATTCAAAAGTTTACCGTTTGGGGTCAAGATAGCGCCAGCAATATTTCAACAAGTCATGGATGCTATGATGGGCAGACTTGACTTCGCTGTCGCTTAAATAGATGACATTCTAATGAAAAGCTAAAGCGTAGTCGAGCAGAAGAATCATGTCCAGAGAAGGTTTTGCTAAAATCCAAGAGTACGGTTTCAAAATTGAAGAGACCAAATGTGATTTTTTCATGGAAGAAATCAACTACCTGGGACATATAATTGACAAGGATTGTAGAAAACCTAATCTTGAACGGGCTACCGCGATTAAAGACATGCCGGCGACCAATAACATCGTTTTCTTAAAGAGCTTCTTAGGTCTGGCAATTTATTACCAGGCATTCATAGCAAATATGCATAATTTGCTTGCTCCCCTTAATAAATTATTAAAAAAAAGACAAAACCAAGATTTGGACAGTAGAATGCCAGCAAGCATTTGAAAAAATAAAGGAAAATTTAACGTCAGACGTGTTTCTGGCGCATTACGACCCGGATTTAGAAATCATTGTGGCTAGGGATGTGAGTTCGTATGGCGTAGGGGCATGCATTCTACACAAAATGAGTGATGGAACGATAGCACATGTGTCGAGAGCTTTGCTTCCTGCTGAAAAAAAGTATTTGCAAATTGAAAAAGAAGCACCTTGGGATTATATTCGCAGTCGTAAAGTTCCACCACTATATTTATGGTCGACAATGCACGCAAAAAGACCACAAGCCACTACTTACCATTTTTGGCTCAAAGAAAGGTCTGCCTACGCACACCGCCAACAGGCTTCAGAGATGGGGTCTAATATTGTTGAATTACAATTTTAAAATGGAATACGTGTCAACGAAAATATTCGGCCATACGGATGGATTGTCAAGACAAATTCCTAAGTACAAAGAACCACTGGAAGAAACAGTGCTCGCCCCCCTTCACTCTGAAGGAGAATTAAAAACTACCCTTTGTAATACGGTAAGGGAACTTCCAGTGATGCTGGAACAAATAAAACAAAATGCTCGCCATGATGAATATATTAAACAAATGAAAGCGAAAATTATTGAAAAGGACCAGCGAACTAAGGATATTTTTTTTCTATACGCGATGAGGTGTTATATACAGGGAATGCGTCTTGATTCCGTTAACACTTCAGAAACGTATTTTAAAAGATTTTCACGCTGGTTATCCAGGAAGTACTAATATGAAAAGTTTGATGCGTCTATTGGAAAAGTATGGACAGAGATCTATTGAACAGGTGAAGAGGCTCATCCCTTGTTTCCTGTTTAGGATGCAGTTTCCGGTTTTCTCTTTTCCAATCGTTTCACTCTTTTCTTTATTTTTTTCAATTGGAGTAGATAGACTAAACTATCGCCCGGTTCACACTCCACCCACATCTATTGAATAGGTGAAGAGGCTCATCCCTTGTTCCCTGTTTAGGATGTGGTCTCCGGCTTTCTCTTATCCATTCTTTTTACCCTTACGTAGCCCCCTGCGCCTCAGTGGCGTTATCGCCTTGCTTGGGGTGATATGATTAAAAAAAAAAAAAAAAGATATGTCAAATTACGTAAAGGCTGTGCTTTAGCAGCCAAGACACGTATTAAATTCAAACCCTGGCCCCAAACAGGCCTAACTTGGTCTAGAATTCACGCTGATTTTGCGGGACCTCTAGAAGGATATTACTACCTCATTGTAGTCGACAGTTTCTCAAAGTGGCCCGAAGTACACAGATGTAAAAACCCAACCACAGAAATTGTTATAAAAATTTCTTCACGAGCTGTTCGCTAGATTCGGAGTAGTAGACACCTTAGTATCTGATAATGGAACTCGGTTTACGTCTGCAGAATTTAGAGAATTCTGTGAAATTTATCAGATTAAACACATCACCACAGCTCCGTAACATCCTAGGTCAAACGGACTAGCTGAGAGATTCGCAGGTACCTTGAAGAAGGTTTTGAAAAAAACTAGGGTTACACCAACTGAAAAAGCTCTTCAACAATTCCTGCAAGTATACAGGATTACACTGAATGACAAGACACCAACTTCACAATCTCCAGCTGAAATGATGTTCGCGCGTCGTATACGATCTGTTTATGACAAGCTACTGCCGTACCAGACGAAACCAAAAAGAACAAAGAAGACGGTAACGACTGCAAGACGGTATAACTCAGGAGAAAAAGTCTTTTTCAAAATGTTTAAAGACAGCAAATCACTTTGGAGATTGGTATGATAGAAAAAAATTGGGAATATGATTTACGTCTACTAACCACTGGACTCTATCTCTCTCCCCACCCCTGTATAACTTTCCCTTTCTCTCCACCTATGTATCTATCATCGCACCTGCTTTCTATTGTTCCTTTCTAACTAGTTTGTACTCCTCACTCTTTTCTAATTAATCCTTTTACATTTATGTAACCCCCTGCACATCAGTGGCATTTCCGCCTTGCTCGGGGTGAAATGATTAAAAAAAAAATAAAAAAATAAAAAAATAAAGGGTCCACAATTCATACATAAAAGGCACATAAATCAACTCAGGAAACGCCTAACTGACGAGGTTGATAACGGGTTTCCTGAGGAAACAGCGATGAATAAAATATATGTCACTTTTAACATTCCAATCCCTCTAACGGCTCCCGAAATACGCCGTTCGAAAAGGAAAAGAAAAGCAACGGAAATGATACTGAGACCACAGACAGATAAAAGTGTCTACTCAGAACTGTATTATAAAAACAAATTCTGTAGACTCCTGCGGAGTTGAGATTTTAGGAGATGGGTGTTGTGGTGCCCTCCTATGATGAATGGACTCTTACTGTATATAATTACCTGCGAGACTCCCAGAGGCAGTGAGGTAGCAGTTAAGAACGCAGTTAAAGCCGGCTACGATTCAGGCAATAAGTAGCGTAATTGTACCGTTCAGACTTACTTATTTTTATTTACTTAATTACTTACACTTACTTTGTAGATATGTTATTCTTATACTAATACTGTTTTGAACCTACCTTCTGTGTTCTGTGTTTTACTTCCGACCAAACCGGTCACAACTTTGTGGCGAAGATTCATCACAGCAACTCCACAACAAATTGGTGACAAATTTAAGTTTAAGCTTGATCTTGAGTTTTGTTTAACGGCATATCAACCTCTGTGGGTTATTTAATGCCAAAAAGTTGGGGTTTTAAAGTATTTTTGATGTTCGTCTACAGTGAGAAGGTTGATTTAGTCAGATTCTAATGAAAAAATTTTGATTTTATTCTTTAGAAAAGTGAAAATGTTTTCTAGTTTTGTATTAATAATATTTTGCATAGAATATTTTTTTCTTTCGAAAAATTCTCATGGTAACAATTATTTTTCCTCAAAATTGTATTATTGGTAATAATTTTTCTTCAAAAATGTATATTTTTCTATAAAAGTCTATTTTTATGTATATATTTCTATAAAAGCCTATTTTTATACTTTCATAGTTTTTGACCCGAGTTTGGAGGTTAACTATTTTCCCATAGCTGGGACCCTAACAGGTGCTATCACTCCGGGTCAAGGTGGATCTGGGGAACAACAGCAATTAAGAGGTGGTTCTATGCTCCTCACAACCTCCCAATCAGAGGTCTTGTTGTCGCATTCACTTTACCGTCATATCCTGGACCGAAAATTGGCGACGAAAATTTGTGTTAATATTTGCCACATAAAATTTGAAACAAAGATCCATAACAGATTATATCCCTACAAATGAGTAGTAAAGTTGAGGCAATAGAGATCGCTACAATCTTAGACAGTCTATGATCAATCATTACCTAACCTGCACATCCTCAATATCTGCACGTATGTACAACAATCTCTACCATTTTTTTTAATCATATCACCCCGAGCAAGGCGGTAACGCCACTGATGTGCAGGGGGCTACATAGGAGTGAAAAGATTTGAAAAGAGAAACCCAGAAACCGCATCCTAAACAGGAAACAAGGGATGAACCTCTTCACCTGTTCAATAGACGTTTGTGGAGTGTGAACCGGGCGATGGTTTAGTCTATCTACTCCAATTGAAAAAAAAAACAAAGTAAGAAGATTGGAAAAGAGAAAACCGGAAACCGCATCCTAAACAGGAAACAAGGGATGAGCCTCTTTACCTGTTCAAGAGACGTGGGTGGAGTGTGAACCGGGCGTGGCTCTTGTGCTAAAATACGCTCCTCTGTACTAAACGTGACGTAATTTGTCAAAAATCCTTTTTAATGGGTAAACCAGTAACACATATAATGATGATGGCTGGCTGCTCTTATCCAAGCATGCCAGTTTGCTAGGGCGGTTAACTAATCCCTTTTGCAAACCCCTGCTCCGGCACATTTTTGTTTGTTCAACACCCACAGATTCCACCTGTGGTTTATTTTGCAACAATGCGTAGCGAAACATAGTTACAGTTTCTGGAAGACAGCGTATTGTATGGTGTGATCAACAGGCCAGTACGTTTAAAGCCTCGGTCACGATGACTTATGACATCGTGTTAGCAAAATCATCGATGGCTACCAAATCATTACGTCTACCCAATTTTCTCCTCAAGGCTTGGGTTAATTCGGGATATGGTTTCACAGACACTTTCCAGAGGTACTGTACCCTTAGTTCGCCTCCGTAGCCCGATAATATCGTCACCTTCCTGATTAATCGACCATAATAAGAAAAACTCAAAACCTATAGTCTACTACTCGTAAATATTAAGCTTAAATATAGCTACTGCTGGTGGTACGTGGCCACAGATGAAAGAGTACCTAGTGAGAATCGAACCCAATGCATTATGACTATAAAATGAACTTACTAAGAATCGCTCTATGGCAGGCGTCTCTCGTTTTAAATTTTCATACAAGTAAGTGAATGAAAAAATAGAAAGATATTTCTTACCTTCTAATAAGAAGAAGGTAGGAAATATCTGAGCTGTTGTTCACATTAACAAAAAAAGTACGTGGCGGATAGCGAGCCGTCTACATTCCACACGACTGGGATCGTCGATGTAGGACGCTGGCTGACGTCATCACGAAGTAGACAAAGAAAGTAGGTCGACCCGAGACATAGACAGAAATAATATCAAACCATTTTTTTTTCTCTCTCTTTTCTTTTCACTTACTTGTCTTTCTTACTTATCTTTTCTTTTTTTGTTTTGTTTTACGTACCTTCATTTTTTTTTCTGATTTAAATTTTCGTTTATTTTATTTTTATTTTTTTATTTATATTCTCCGTTCTTTCTTTCTTTCTTTCTTTCTTTCTTTCTTTCTTTCTTTCTAAATACTTTGTTGATGGTTTGTTGTTTCTTTCTTTCTAAATTAACTTTCTTTTCTTTTTTTTCTTCCTTTCTCTCTTTTCTTCTTTCAAAATACAGTTAGTTCTTTTTTCTTTCTTTTTTTCATTCATTTCCATTCTTTGTAAATAACGTTCTTTCTTTTTTGCATTCATCCATTCTTTCTTTCTATTAAGCTTTAATTCACATCACCTATCGAATCATTCATTCTTTCTAAATACTTTTCTTTGAAGGTTTGTTCTTTTATTATTTGTTTTTATTCATGCATCTCCCTTCCTTCCTTTTTAATTCTTTCTTTCATTCTTTTTTCATTAATTCATTCATCTATCTCTCTTTTCTTTCTTTCTTTCTTTCTTTCTTTCTTTCTAAATAGCTCTTTTATTCTTTCTTTCATTAATTCATTCATCCATCTCTCCTTATTTTCTTCTTTCTTTCTAAAAAATCCTTTCTTTCTTCTTTCTTTCTTTCTTTCTTTCTTAAAATGTCCCTTCTTTCTTTTTTCTTTTTCCTTTCTTTCTTTCGAAATAGTTCTTTCATTCTTTCTTTCATTAATTCATTCATCCATCTCTCCTTATTTTCTTTCTTTCTTTCTTTCTTTCTTTCTTTCTTTCTAAAAAAGTGTCCTTTCTTTCTTTATTTCTTTCGAAATAGTTCTTTCAGTCTTTCATTAATTCATTCATCCATCTCTCCTTATTTTCTTTCTTTGTTTCTAAAAAATTCCTTTCTTTCTTTTTATTTTTTAATTTATCAGTTTATCCCGCAATCTTTCTTTCTTTCTTTCTTTCTTTCTTTCTTTCTTTCTTTCTAAATAGTTCTTTCTTTGTTTGTTTCATTAATTCATTCATCCACCTCTCCTTTCATTCATTCTTTTTTTTCTTTTCTTTCTTTCTAAAAAATGTCCTTTTTTTTTTTAACCTTTAATTTATCAATTTGTCCCCCAATCTTTCTTTCTTTCTTTCTTTCTTTGTAAGTAGGTCAGGATTATTTCTCCTCGTTCACTATAGATTTGACCTATTTCCCTCCCAATGTACTACCAACCTGCCTTTATTTTAGCATTTGTCCCTGTTCAGGTTCAGACCAATTTCTTCCTCATCCCCTCAGCCATTCTCGTCCTGCCTACAACTCAGTCAGTTAAGTGCCATACGTGATACACGCTTTGGATGATCATGTCTCGAAAGAGACATGACTGACTGGGCAGAAGATTATCCCGCAGTAGGTTGCCATTGCTTTCTGCGGTAGACTGGTTGCCGACCAAGGCTATAGAACCCAATCTGTCCTGTTATTTAACCCATAACTGGAAGGAAGAGACGGATTAATACCTTTCCCAAGGGAATTTGCGCGTAAGTTAATGCAAGGAATTCAACTGGAATTCGAACTCGGCTTCCCGATTTCTCATTACGAGTCGATATCCACTGCACCACAACGCACATCCTGCCTACAACTACCCTCCAAAAAAACCTCAAGACTTAGAGAATCTCAACGAATCTAAAATTAATGACGATATCGCTATCTATTGATATAGTTTGGTACAAGGCCAAATTATAGAGAGTGTGAGAGAGGATAGTGCTGTACGAAACTTCCCGGTGAGGATAACATGCCGGCCTTGAAAAGCAGCATTCGAAAACTCTGGCTCTCGTTGGTAAACATGGAATTATTTTAACTCATGAGGCAGTTGATATAATGAACAGTCAGTCAGTTAAGTGCCATACGTGATACACGCTTTGGGCGATCATGTCTCGAAAGAGACATGACTAACTGAGCAGAAGATTATCCGCAGTAGGTTGCCATTACTTTCTGCAGTAGACTTGTTGCCAGTGAATGCTATAGAACCCAATCTGTCTTATTATTTAAACCATAACTGGAGGGAAGAGACGGATTAATACCTTTCCCAAGGGTATTTGTGCGTAAGTGAATTTAAAGAATTCAACTGGAATTAAGCTTTAAAACTTTAAGCGCAGTGCCAAATTGGCTGCAAGGTCTCATTACAGTTACAATCGCCCGGTTCACACTCCACCCACGTCTATTGAACAGGTGAAGAGGCTACATCCCTTGTTTCCTGTTTAGGATGTGGTTTCCGGTTTTCTCTTTTCCGATCTTTACACTCATTTCTTTTTACTTTTTTTTTTTCAATTGGAGTAGATAGACTAAACTATCGCCCTGTTCACACTCCACCCACGTCTATTGAACAGGTGAAGCGGCTCATCCTTTGTTTCCTGTTTAGGATGTGGTTTCCGGTTTTTCTCTTTTCTAATCTTATCACTCTTATGTAGCCCCCTGCACATCAGTGGCGTTACCGCCTTGCTTGGGGTGATATGATTAAAAAAAAAATTGCTTGATATAAATGTAAGTTCCATGGTAACACTTTCTTTTGCTCTTCAAATCTGCGGAAATCTTTTCAGTTCTTTTGGCTTTCAATTCAAATTTGATCTTCAAAAATTGAAATGCAATGCCAATCATTATCCTCTCTACCTAATTCCTTCTCCTTTTATTGTTTTCTCTCCGGAATAGAGGGTTTTTTTCTCTCATAGTCTCTTACACTCCCTTTGTGTCTTAGTAGATTTAATGTCTTGCTTGGGGTGAAATTATTGAAAATCATTATTACAGAGAAGACGTTATCAAACACTCATTCCGCCCAGTAGGTTGCCATTGCTTTCTGCGGTAGACTGGTTTCCAGCCAAGGCTATAAAACCCAATCTGTCCTATTATTTAACCTATAACTGGAAGGAAGAAACGGATTAATACTTTTCCCAAGGGTATTTGTGCGTAAGTGAATGCAAGGAATTCAACGGGAATTTGAACTCGGCTCCCCGATTTGTCATTCCGAGTCGATTATTCACTGCACCACTAAGATCTATTTCGCTGCATCACAGCTCATCAGTACGGTTAGATATCCGATTGCTCTTACTCAGGATTGAAACCCGACCGAATTGGCATCAGTCGACGATTCTACCTCTGAGCTATGGGCGTTAGAATGAACAAAACCTGAAGAACAATCGTGCAATTATGCTTGACACGCACGATGATTTTATCGTACAATGCTTAAACGCTTGCCCCTCTCGATGGTTTAAGTGTTTGACCCATACGATGGCTACCTTGTTTACCTCGAACGATGGATGCCTTGCTTACCTCGCGTGATGGCTACCTTCCTTACCTTGTGCGATAGTTAACTTGCTTACCTCGCACGTTGGATGCCGTGTTTGCTTCTCGCTATGGCTACCGTGCTTACTTTACACATTGGATATCTTCCTTACTTTGCGCAATAGATGCCGTGTTTGCCTCTCATGATGGCTAACTTGCTTATCTCGCACGATGGATGCCTTGCTTACGTCGCGCGATGGTTACCTTGTTTACTTCTCCCGATAGCTACCTTGATTACTTCACGCGATAGATATCTTGCTGACCTTGCACAATGGATGCCGTATTTGCCTCGCGCGATAGCTACCTTGCTTACCTCGCACGGTGGATGTCGTGCTTGCCTCTCACAATGACTACCTTGCTTACCTCATTCAATGGGTACCTTGCTAACCTTCCACGATGTACGCTGCACTTGCCTCGTTTGATAGTTCAGTCAGTGAAGTGCCATACGTGATACACGCTTGGGCGATCATGTCTCCAAAGAGACATGACGGATTGGGCAGAACATTATCCCGCAGTAGGTTGCCATTGCTTTCTGCGGTAGACTGGTTGCCGACCAAGGCTATAGAACCCAATCTGTCCTGCTATTTGATTCATAACCAGAGGAGGAAGAGATGTATTATTTTATTATGTAGTAATTAGTGGGGGATCGGTTTCCTATTGTTATGAAGTAATAAACTGATCCCCCACTTAATGACCAGTAGCAGCCTTAATCATGATTCCAACTATTATATTCAGTCAGTCAGTTAAGTGCCATACGTGATACACGCTTGGGCGATCATGTCTCCAAAGAGACATGACTGACTGGGCAGAAGATTATCCCGCAGTAGGTTGCCATTGCTTTCTGCGGTAGACTGGTTGCCGACCAAGGCTATAGAACCCAATCTATCCTGTTATTTAACCCATAACTGGAGGGAAGAGACGGATTAATACCTTTCCCAAGGGTATTTGCGCGTCAGTGAATGCAAGAAATTCAGCTGGAATTCAAACTCGGCACCCCGATTTCCACTGCGCTACAACGCACATAGTTACTTTCCTTAAATTGTAACTGGGTATGACGATAAACTTCACCCGGAAGTAAGGTCTGTGACAGAAGATTAGAGTTTTTCAGTAGCCACTTCTTAATTGCTGTTATTCCCAGGTGCACTGTGACCGGACCGGTGGTAGTAACATGCAACTATATGCAAATAGAACCCCCTCCCCTAAACTAAATCTTTTTTAAGATGAAGATGCTACCAATACATTTTTCTATAAAAATCATTATAATACATTTATAGTAAAATTACCACCGATAATTTCTAAAGAAAAATTATCAACATTATAATAGAATTACTAATGATACTTTTTATACCAAAATGACCAACAATGTATTTTATCTGCAGTTGAAGCCATGAAATTATGCTGAAAATATTTCTGCATTAAATAATCCATAGAGGTTGATATTCTACTAAACAAAATTAAAAAAAAAAGTAGTTACCACGCACGATGTTTTGATGTACTTGTTTTGTTCGATGGTTACCATCTTTGCCTCGCGCGATGGTTACCGCACGAGTTCCGCGCGATATTTCACGTCTTTGCCTCGATAGCTAGGAATTCATTTTTTACAGAGTTATCTCTGAATATATCTTTGTCACGATCATGGCCTATTTCAACAAATATTTGTTAACTAAGGAATGTAATTACCACAGATAATATTTTCTGACAATATTTCTTGATTATGCTAAACTTGATTCAGTCGAGGAAAGAACATAGGTACCTCCAAAAAAGCGATACCTATGGTTTAAAATGCAGTTTACAAATAAAAGTCTTTATCGAAGCTTTTATTTTAGTTTTAATTTCAAGCTAATTGATTTAATTTAATATTTCCAATCAGTAAAATACTTTGGTGTATTTTAAATTTTATTTACATTAATTAGAATAAATTTGTTTTTGATTATCATTAAAATCACTGACATCGTCCATATTGATAAAGCTCTCAACACAATTCTCTTTCTTAAAAATCTTTCAAAAATGAAATATACATTTTTAAAACGTTATTTGAGAAAAAATAGCTGATTAATTAATTTGAATTGAAACAAAAATATCTTTTAGTTTAAAATATCGAAGAAAATTGTTGTTTTTATTTAACATGGAGGTCAGTATTTTTAAACGATGTTGATACATTTATCGACAGACTAATGTTTGATTAATTTATGTAAGGAGGATATAACTAATAAAATTACATGATGAATACAACGAAAACAACTTTTTTTAAAAGAAATTTTGACTACTTGGTAATTTAAAATTTTTTAAAATATTTAAAGCATTCTAATGTTTTATGATAAATAAAAGGATGTGCGTTGTGGTGTAATGGCTAACGACAAGAAATAAGAAAACGGAAAGCCGTGTTCGAATTCCAGTTGAATTTGTTGCATTCATTTACGCACAAATACCCTTAGGAACGGTATGAATAAGTCACTTCTTCTTCCAGCTATGGGTTAAATAGCAGGACAGATTGGGCTCTATATCCTTGGTTGGTAACCAGTCTTTTTTTTTTTTTTTAATCATATCACCCCGGGCAAGGCGGTAAGGCCACTGATATGCAGGGGGCAACGTAAGAGTGAAAAGAGAAAGCCGGAAACCACATCCTAAACAGGGAACAAGGGATGAGCCTCTTCATCTGCTCAATAGACGTGGGTGGAGTGTGAACCGGGCGATAGTTCAGTCTATCTACTCCAATTGAAAAAAAATAAGGAAAAGTGAAAAGATTGGAAAAGAGAGAGCCGGAAACCACATCCTAAACAGGGAACAAGGGATGAGCCTCTACACCTGTTCAATAGACGTGGGTGGAGTGTGAACCGGGCGATAGTTCAGTCTATTTACTCCAAAGTCTGCCGCAAATAATAATGGCAACATACTGCTGGAAGATCTTCTGCCTAGTCATTAATATTGTTTTTTTTAAAACATGATCGCTCAAGTGTATGGCATTAAACTGACTGAATATTTTATTGAGTTTTAGATATTTTGACTTTATAGTCTAAATTAAGAAGACACTATTTGAGGTAATGCTTGAAAATTACAAATAAATTCTAAACTTACCACAATTACTGCTCTTATTTTGTGATAATGTCGGACATGGACTGTCGTATTTACAAACATTGGCACGTTTATACACGCACAAAAAATATTCTTTTTGAAATACGTTACTAAATTGTAGTAACCTTTTCACATTCACGATTACTAAATACAGTTTTTATTTAATAACAATATCACTTGACTAATACAAATTAATACAGAATTTTTAAATATTTAAAACTTTATAAATTATTCCAATTGATTATTTTAAAATCAATACAATTCTTGTAAAAAATGTATTATTCATCGAAAAAAATTATCATAAAAGAAATTGCGGCCATAATATATCTTCTTCATAAAAGGAATTAAAAGCTATTCTAGTTAAATAAGGTCTTAGTTTTATTGCATGTTTTGTTTTACGATCAAAATCAAATTTTCTATGTGTTTTTTCTGTTTGAAAAAAATATTTATGATTTAAATTATGGAGGACTTTTCCTTGTAACTAATATAAGCATCAAGCGCCAAAAATTTCTCGAAATTTTATAGAATTAAATAAATTTTGGTAGCGGTGGGAGGTAAGAGATGTAGCAGAATATTATTTTTTTAGCAATATATTCTAAAAAACAAAACAAAAACGTTTAAAAAAATAATTCAGTTCATTTGTGAAGAATTCTTACAAGTTTCACTAAAGTCCGATAAAACACTTCCTGGCCCTGCACAAAAAACCGACCTTCTTAGCCGCGTATTTGGTTATGGATTCTATATAGGAGGGTCATTCAATAAATAAGTTGAATTTTTCTGTATAAGGTCTTCTAATACAGATAGAAGCTTACTTTTTAAAAAATTCCATGCTTCTTTTTCAAAGGGATTTAATTTTTTTGGCAGATTGAAAAAAAATTTGAGAGTTTTGGAGATTAACAAAAATGGCCGACCAAGAAGCATACTCCAGGATTGAACAGAGGTCAGTTATCAAGTTTTTGGTTGCTGAAGGGTGCAAACCAGTTGATTTTTAACCTAAGGGAATACGAAAGGAGGGAAAAGTGTGTGTCACTGCTGGGAGACTATGTTGAAAAATAAAAAAGTTAGCTTCTATCTGTATTAGAAGTCTTTATACCAAAAACTTCACCTTATTTATTGAATGAACCTCGTAGAAGTCCTTATACAGAAAAATTCACCTTATTTATTGAATGACTCCCGCAGAAGACCTTATACCAAAAAATTCACCTTATTTATAGAATGAGCCTCGTAGAAGTCCTCACACCGAAAAATTCAACTAATTTATTGAATGAAACTAGTAGAAGTCCTTCTACCGAAAAATTCACCTTATTTATTGAATGACCCTCGTAGAAGTCCTTAGAGCAAAATATTCACCTTATTTATTGAATGACCCTCGTCGAAGTCGTCATACCGACAAATTCACCTTATTTATTGAATGACCCTCGTAGAGGTCCTCATATCGACAAATTCACCTTATTTATTGAATAACCCTCGTAGATGTCCTTATACCGCCAAATTCACCTTATTTAATGAATGACCCTCGTAGAAATCTTTTACCGAAAAATTCACCTTATTTATTTATTGAATGACCCTCGTAGAAGTCCTCATACCGACAAATTCACCTTATTTATTAAATGACCCTCGTAGAAGTCCTTATACCGACAAATTCACCTTATTTATTGAATGATCCTCGTAGAAGTCCTCATACCGACAAATTCACCTTATTTATTGAATGATCCTCGTAGAAGTCCTCATACCGACAAATTCAACTTATTTATTGAATGAGCCTCGTAGAAGTCCTTATACCGAAAAATTCACCTTATTTATTGAATCATCCTCGTAGAAGTCCTCATACCGACAAATTCACCTTATTTATTGAATGAGCCTCGTAGAAGTCCTTATACCGAAAAATTCACCTTATTTATTGAATGACCCGCGTAGAAGTCCTCATACCGACAAATTCACCTTATTTATTGAATGACCCTCGTAGAAGTCCTTATACCGAAAAATTCACCTTATTTATTGAATGACCCGCGTAGAATTTCTCATACCGACAAATTCACCTTATTTATTGAAGGATCCTCGTAGAAGTCCTCATACCGACAAATTCACCTTATTTATTGAATGAGCCTCGTAGAAGTCCTTATACCGAAAAATTCACCTTATTTATTGAATGAGCCTCGTAGAAGTCCTTATACCGAAAAATTCACCTTATTTATTGAATGACCCGCGTAGAAGTCCTCATACCGACAAATTCACCTTATTTATTGAATGACCCTCGTAGAAGTCCTTATACCGAAAAATTCACCTTATTTATTGAATGATCCTCGTAGAAGTCCTCATACCGACAAATTCACCTTATTTATTGAATGAGCCTCGTAGAAGTCCTTATACCGAAAAATTCACCTTATTTATTGAATGACCCGCGTAGAAGTCCTCATACCGACAAATTCACCTTATTTATTGAATGACCCTCGTAGAAGTCCTTATACCGAAAAATTCACCTTATTTATTGAATGACCCGCGTAGAATTCCTCATACCGACAAATTCACCTTATTTATTGAAGGATCCTCGTAGAAGTCCTCATACCGACAAATTCACCTTATTTATTGAATGACCCTCGTAGAAGTCCTTATACCGAAAAATTCACCTTATTTATTGAATGATCCTCGTGAAAAGTCCTCATACCGACAAATTCACCTTATTTATTGAATGAGCCTCGTAGAAGTCCTTATACCGAAAAATTCACCTTATTTATTGAATGACCCGCGTAGAAGTCCTCATACCGACAAATTCACCTTATTTATTGAATGACCCTCGTAGAAGTCCTTATACCGAAAAATTCACCTTATTTATTGAATGACCCGCGTAGAATTCCTCATACCGACAAATTCACCTTATTTATTGAAGGATCCTCGTAGAAGTCCTCATACCGACAAATTCACCTTATTTATTGAATGAGCCTCGTAGAAGTCCTTATACCGAAAAATTCACCTTATTTATTGAATGACCCTCGTAGAAGTCCTCATACCGACAAATTCACCTTATTTATTGAATGAGCCTCGTAGAAGTCCTTATACCGAAAAATTCACCTTATTTATTGAATGACCCGCGTAGAAATCCTTATACCGACAAATTCACCTTATTTATTGAATGACCCGCGTAGAAGTCCTTATACTGAAAAATTCACCTTATTTATTGAATGACCCGCGTAGAAGTCCTCATACCGAAAAATTCACCTTATTTATTGAATGATCCTCGTAGAAGTCCTCATACCGACAAATTCACCTTATTTATTGAATGAGCCTCGTAGAAGTCCTTATACCGAAAAATTCACCTTATTTATTGAATGACCCGCGTAGAAGTCCTCATACCGACAAATTCACCTTATTTATTGAATGACCCTCGTAGAAGTTCTTATACCGAAAAATTCACCTTATTTATTGAATGACCCGCGTAGAATTCCTCATACCGACAAATTCACCTTATTTATTGAAGGATCCTCGTAGAAGTCCTCATACCGACAAATTCACCTTATTTATTGAATGACCCTCGTAGAAGTCCTTATACCGAAAAATTCACCTTATTTATTGAATGAGCCTCGTAGAAGTCCTCATACCGACAAATTCACCTTATTTATTGAATGATCCTCGTAGAAGTCCTTATACCGAAAAATTCACCTTATTTATTGAATGATCCTCGTAGAAGTCCTTATACCGAAAAATTCACCTTATTTATTGAATGATCCTTGTAGAAGTCCTCATACCGACAAATTCACCTTATTTATTGAATGAGCCTCGTAGAAGTCCTTATACCGAAAAATTCACCTTATTTATTGAATGACCCTCGTAGAAGTCCTTATACCGAAAAATTCACCTTATTTATTGAATGACCCGCGTAGAATTCCTCATACCGACAAATTCACCTTATTTATTGAAGGATCCTCGTAGAAGTCCTCATACCGACAAATTCACCTTATTTATTGAATGAGCCTCGTAGAAGTCCTTATACCGAAAAATTCACCTTATTTATTGAATGACCCTCGTAGAAGTCCTCATACCGACAAATTCACCTTATTTATTGAATGAGCTTCGTAGAAGTCCTTATACCGAAAAATTCACCTTATTTATTGAATGACCCGCGTAGAAATCCATATACCGACAAATTCACCTTATTTATTGAATAACCCGCGTAGAAGTCCTTATACTGAAAAATTCACCTTATTTATTGAATGACCCGCGTAGAAGTCATTATACCGAAAAATTCACCTTATTTATTGAATGACCCGCGTAGAAGTCCTCATACCGACAAATTCACCTCATTTATTGAAGGACCCTCGTATAAGTTCTTATACCGAAAAATTCACCTTATTTATTGAATGACCCGCGTAGAATTCCTCATACCGACAAATTCACCTTATTTATTGAAGGATCATCGTAGAAGTCCTCATACCGACAAATTCACCTTATTTATTGAATGAGCCTCGTAGAAGTCCTTATACCGAAAAATTCACCTTATTTATTGAATGACCTTCGTAGAAGTCCTCATACCGACAAATTCACCTTATTTATTGAATGATCCTCGTAGAAGTCCTCATACCGACAAATTCACCTTATTTATTGAATGACCCTCGTAGAAGTCCTCATACCGACAAATTCACCTTATTTATTGAATGAGCCTCGTAGAAGTCCTCATACCGACAAATTCACCTTATTTATTGAATGACCCTCGTAGAAGTCCTCATACCGACAAATTCACCTTATTTATTGAATGATCCTCGTAGAAGTCCTCACACCGACAAATTCACCTTATTTATTGAATGAGCCTCGTAGAAGTCCTTATACCGACAAATTCACCTTATTTATTGAATGACCCCCGTAGAAGTCCTTATACCGACAAATTCACCTTATTTATTGAATGACCCTCGTAGAAGTCCTCATACCGACAAATTCACCTTATTTATTGAATGACCCTCGTAGAAGTCCTGACATCGACAAATTCACCTTATTTATTGAATGATCCTCGTAGAAGTCCTCATACCGACAAATTCACCTTATTTATTGAATGATCCTCGTAGAAGTCCTCATACCGACGAATTCACCTTATTTATTGAATGAGCCTCGTAGAAGTCCTCATACCGACAAATTCACCTTATTTATTGAATGAATCTGTAGAAGTCCTCATACCGGACAAATTCACCTTATTTATTGAATGAGCCTCGTAGAAGTCCTTATACCGAAAAATTCACCTTATTTATTGAATGACTCCAAGTGTAGAAGTCGTCATACCGACAAATTCACCTTATTTATTGGAATGATCCTCGTAGAAGTCCTCATACCGACAAATTCACCTTATTTATTGAATGAGCCCTGTAGAAGTCCTTATACCGAAAAATTCACCTTATTTATTGAATGACCCTCGTAGAAGTCCTCATACCGACAAATTCACCTTATTTATTGAATGAGCCTCGTAGAAGTCCATATACCGAAAAATTCACCTTATTTATTGAATGACCCGCGTAGAAGTCCTCATACTGACAAATTCACCTTATTTATTGAATGATCCTCGTAGAAGTCCTCATACCGACAAATTCACCTTATTTATTGAATGAGCCTCGTAGAAGTCCTTATACCGAAAAATTCACCTTATTTATTGAATGATCCTCGTAGAAGTCCTCATACCGACAAATTCACCTTATTTATTGAATGACCTCGTAGAAGTCCTCATACCGACAAATTCACCTTATTTATTGAATGAGCCTCGTAGAAGTCCTTATACCGAAAAATTCACCTTATTTATTGAATGATCCTCGTAGAAGTCCTCATACCGACAAATTCACCTTATTTATTGAATGAGCTTCGTAGAAGTCCTTAGAAAAAAATTCACCTTTATTTATTGAATGATCCTCGTAGAAGTCCTCATACCGACAAATTCACCTTATTTATTGAATGAGCCTCGTAGAAGTCCTTATACCGAAAAATTCACCTGCTATTTATTGAATGACTCGCGTAGAAGTCCTCATACCGACAAATTCACCTTATTTATTGAATGATCCTCGTAGAAGTCCTCATACCGGCAAATTCACCTTATTTATTGAATGACCCTCGTAGATGTCCTTGTACCGAAAAATTCACCTTATTTATTGAATGATCCTCGTAGAAGTCCTCATACCAAAAAATTCACCTTATTTATTGAATGACCCCTGTAGATGTTCTTATACCGAAAAATTCACCTTATTTATTGAATGGTCCTCGTAGATGTCCTTATACCGATAAATTCACCTTATTTATTAAATCACCATTGAAGAATTCCTATACCGACAAATTAATTCTTATTTATTGAATGAGCCTCGTAGAAGTCCTCATACCGACAAATTCACCTTATTTATTGAATGAGCCTCGTAGAAGTCCTCATACCGACAAATTCACCTTATTTATTGAATGAGCCTCGTAGAAGTCCTTATACCGACAAATTCACCTTATTTATTGAATGACCTCGTAGAAGTACTATACCGACAAATTCACCTTATTTATTGAATGACCCTCGTAGAAGTCCTCATACCGACAAATTCACCTTATTTATTGAATGATCCTCGTAGAAGTCCTCATACCGACAAATTCACCTTATTTATTGAATGATCCTCGTAGAAGTCCTTATACTGACAAATTCACCTTATTTATTGAATGACCCTCGTAGAAGTCCTTATACCGACAAATCTTTACCTTATTTATTGAATGACCCTCGTAGAAGTCCTCATACCGACAAATTCACCTTATTTATTGAATTATCCTCGTAGAAGTCCTCATACCGACAAATTCACCTTATTTATTGAATGACCCTCGTAGAAGTCCTCATACCGACAAATTCACCTTATTTATTGAATGAGCCTTGTAGAAGTCCCTATACCGACAAATTCACCTTATTTATTGAATGAGCCTCGTAGAAGTCCTCATACCGAAAAATTCACCTTATTTATTGAATGAGCCTCGTAGAAGTCCTCATACCGACAAAATCACCTTATTTATTGAATGACCTCGTAGAAGTCCTCATACCGACAAATTCATCTTATTTATTGAATGAGCCCGTAGAAGTCCATATACCGAAAAATTCACCTTATTTATTGAATGACCCGCGTAGAAGTCCTCATACCGACAAATTCACCTTATTTATTGAATGATCTCGTAGAAGTCCATACCGACAAATTCACCTTATTTATTGAATGATCCTCGTAGAAGTCCTCATACCGCAAATTCACCTTATTTATTGAATGACCCTGTAGATGTCCTTGTACCGAAAAATTCACCTTATTTATTGAATGATCCTCGTAGAAGTCCTCATACCGACAAATTCACCTTATTTATTGGAATGAGTCGAAGTCCTTATACCGAAAAATTCACCTTATTTATTGAATGATCCTCGTAGAAGTCCTCATACCGACAAATTCACCTTATTTATTGAATGAGCCTCGTAGAAGTCCTTATACCGAAAAATTCACCTTATTTATTGAATGACTGCGTAGAAGTCCTCATACCGACAAATTCACCTTATTTATTGAATGATCCTCGTAGAAGTCCTCATACCGGCAAATTCACCTATTTATTGAATGACTCTCGTAGATGTCCTAATGAAAAATTCACCTTTATTTATTGAATGATCCTCGTAGAAGTCCTCATACCAAAAAATTCACCTTATTGAATGACCCCCTCGTAGATGTTCTATACCGAAAAATTCACCTTATTTATTGAATGGTCCTCGTAGATGTCCTTATACCGATAAATTCACCTTATTTATTAAATCACCATTGAAGAATTCCTTATACCGACAAATTCACCTTATTTATTGAATGAGCCTCGTAGAAGTCCTCATACCGACAAATTCACCTTATTTATTGAATGAGCCTCGTAGAAGTCCTCATACCGACAAATTCACCTATTTATTGAATGAGCCTCGTAGAAGTCCTTATACCGACAAATTCACCTTATTTATTGGAATGACCCTCGTAGAAGTACTCATACCGACAAATTCACCTTATTTATTGAATGACCTCGTAGAAGTCCTCATACCGACAAATTCACCTTATTTATTGAATGATCCTCGTAGAAGTCCTCATACCGACAAATTCACCTTATTTATTGAATGATCCTCGTAGAAGTCCTTATACCGACAAATTCACCTTATTTATTGAACATCCTCGTAGAAGTCCTTATACCGACAAATTCACCTTATTTATTGAATGACCTCGTAGAAGTCTCACTGACAAATTCACCTTATTTATTGAATGACCCTCGTAGGTCCTCATACCGACAAATTCACCTTATTTATTGAATGACCCTCGTAGAAGTCCTCATACCGACAAATTCACCTTATTTATTGAATGAGCCTGTAGAAGTCCTCATACCGACAAATTCACCTTATTTATTGAATGAGCCTGTAGAAGTCCTCATACCGAAAAATTCACCTTATTTATTGAATGAGCTCGTAGAAGTCCTCATACCGACAAAATCACCTTATTTATTGAATGACCTCGTAGAAGTCCTCATACCGACAAATTCACCTTATTTATTGAATGAGCCTCGTAGAAGTCCATATACCGAAAAATTCACCTTATTTATTGAATGACCCGCGTAGAAGTCCTCATACCGACAAATTCACCTTATTTATTGAATGATCCTCGTAGAAGTCCTCATACCAGACAAATTCACCTTATTTATTGAATGATCCTCGTAGAAGTCCTCATACCGGCAAATTCACCTTATTTATTGGAATGACCCTCGTAGATGTCCTTGTACCGAAAAATTCACCTTATTTATTGAATGATCCTCGTAGAAGTCCTCACACCGAAAAATTCACCTTATTTATTGAATGACCCTTGTAGATGTTCTTATACCGACAAATTCACCTTATTTATTGAATGATCCTCGTAGATGTCCTTATACCGATAAATTCACCTTATTTATTAAATCACCATTGAAGAATTCCTTATACCGACAAATTCACCTTATTTATTGAATGACCCTCGTAGAAGTCCACATACAGAGAAATTCACCTTATTTATTGAATGAGCCTCGTAGAAGTCCTTATACCGACAAATTCACCTTATTTATTGAATGACCCTCGTAGAAGTCCTTATAGCAAAATATTCACCTTATTTATTGAATAACCCTCGTAGAAGTCCTTATACGGAAAATTCACCTTATTCATTGAATGAGCTTTGTAGTTTTTCCACTTGAGGTCTGTTGTGACTGTTCTTTCAAACGATAACCTTTCAACCTCTTTGCCGCCTGCCTTTTTACGCCACATATCTGCCTTCGTAAAACGCACAGTGAAATTAAATTAGAATTTTTGCACATATTCTATCAGTTTATTATTGTTTCTCATTTTATGTGTGAGATTTAATGATTTTGATTAGTGTTGTCTCTGAACTTTTACACGAATTACCGTTGTAAACGTTTAAATAAACAGTCATATGGATTTCACCACTTGGTGCCCCATACTTTCTACCTTGCGCCACATCTAAGCTGCGGTTATAAAATCACCATAAATTTGTTTCAATGGTTAAAGCCTATCAAGTATGTCTCACGCTGTTTTCTCCTGTCTTTCTTTCCATCTATCCACCCTGTTAGTATTAGAATTTCCAAGTCCTCTTTCCTCATTACGTGTCCCATATACCTCAGCTGTTTCTTCTTGATGCTAAGTATATGTTTCCTTTTTCGTTTCCATCCTCCCCAAAATCTTTTCTTTTTTGCTCACATGTTCGAATGAAAGAGGAAAGGTATTACATAACGGTCCACTACTTTTTTGTTTGGTTCCTAGGTACGACGGTAAACTGCATTCAGTAACAAGGTCTCTCATTGGGAGGTTGTGAGGAGCATGGAACTACTTCATAACTGCTGTTGTTCCCAGGTCCACCCTGACCCGGAGTAGTATCATCTGTTAGGGGTCCCAGCTATGGGCAAATAGTTAACCCCAAACTGTCATCAAAACACTATGAAAGTATAGAAATATATATGTGAAAATAGACTTTATAGAAAAATATACATTTTTGAAGGAAAAAAATTATTACCAACATTACATTTTGAATACGAAACTAGAAGATATCTTCAGTTTTCTAAAATTTCAAAAAATAAAAATAAAATCTTTTTCATCAAAATCTGATTAAATTAACCTTCTCCCTATAACTGAACATTAAAAAAATTACCTTAAAACCCCACCTTTTGGGCATTAACTAACCCACAGAGGTTGATATGCCATTAAGCAAAACTCAAACTCAAATCTTTCTTTGTTTTCAATAAAATGTCCCTGTTTCTCAATACTCTACTCAGCTTTTGGTCCTTGGTCACGGAAAATAAGTCTTCGGATCTTAATAACGCACTTTCCGTCTTCTGTTAGAACACTTTCCGGGTATTTTAATTTCTGTACCTGGTTGATTTCAGTATCTCCGACTTGTAGTTGTTATTTTGGGCTCCTCTTTTTACTGGTGAACATGCACTCGGTTTTCTTGTAGATTATGTTTTCTTGTCGCTTTCTTTAGCTACCTTCCGTAGGAGGTCTTGTAGTTTATTTTCCGTGTCTGCTATCAGCACTGTTTTATCTGCGTATCTTATATTGTTAAGATTGTGCCCGCCAATGAAAAATCCTGGCAGGACTTGTAGTTCTCTCAGAATTGCCTCGCTGTATAGATTGAATAGATCCGGTGAGAAGACCCATCCTTGTCTTACATCCCTTTCTATTTTTGTATATTAGCTGAACTAGTTTCCTGTCCGTATGCAGGCGGTTTGCTGTCAGAACAGGTTCTAGATTTTTCTAATGTCTTTCTTGAATATGTCAAGATTGCCGAGCATCGAACACTTTCTTATTGTATTGGAGTAGATAGATCTATCTATCGCCCGGTTCACACTCCACCCGTGTCTATTGAACAGGTTAAGAGGCTCATCCCTTGTTCCCTGTTTAGGATGTGGTTTCCGGCTTTCTCTTTTCCGATCTTTTCACTATTACGTAGCCCCCTGCACATCAGTGGCGTTACCGCCTTGCTTGGGGTGATACGATTAAAAAAAAAAATCTCTATCAAGTCTGTGTGGCGTATTTTGTCGGACGCTTTTGTGTTGTTTATGAAACACAAGGTATACGTCCTTCTGCGTTTGTATTGTTTTTTTCGATACAATTTTGAGCATAAATATTGCGTTCCTTCTTCCATTGTCCTTGACAAAACCGCACTGTTCTTGTCCATTTCTGGCCTGATTCTACTGAGGGGTCTATTCATCAGAATCTGTACGGTGAGTTTGTACATTGTATATAAAAAAAAAGTAGTAACTTATGCATGACAGAACAAACACAAAGAGAGATGGTAAAACGTCAAAGATTACTTAGAGTAAGAAAAGATAGGAGGTTGGGGAGACCCACTATCGCCTAGTTCCTAAAGGAACATTAATCATAAAATAGTAGTAATATATGAACCAGGAAAAAGACGGATGATATAGCAATAAAAGTTACATAAAGCAAGAAAATATAGGAAGTCGTGGAGAGACTCTATCGCCTAGGTCTTGAAAAAACAGTGATCATAAAAGAAGTAGCAATATATGCATTTGAGAACCAAGGGAAAGACGAATGATATTAAGAAAAGATAGGAAGTTGTGGAGAGCCTCTATCGCCTAGGTCTTGAAGATACATTGAACAGAAAAATGTAGCAACATATGCATTGGAGAACCAAGTGAAAGATGAATGATATAGCATTAAAAGTTATTTAAACCAAGAAAAGATAGGAAGTTGTGGAGAGCCTCTATCGCCTAGGTCTTGAAGATACATTGAACAGAAAAATGTAGCAATATATGTATCGGAGAACCATGAGAAAGACTGATGATATAACATTAAAAGTTACTTAGCGCAAGAATATATAGGAAGTTGTGGAGAGCCTCTATCGCTTAGGTCTTGAAGGAACATTGAACATAAAAGAAGTAGCAACATATGTATGGGAGATCCAGGAGAAAGACGAACGATATAGCATCGATTTATTTATTCTAAAGTTATTTAGTACAAGAAAAGATAGGAAGATGCGGAGAGCCATGGTCGCTCATATTATCAAGAGATCTCGCACAGAAGTGAAGCAGGTGCAGATTACTTAGGTAGTGTAGACAGTTATCGGCATCACTTTTTAACATTTTCAATCTTTTTTTAAACTAAAATAAAATAAAATAAAAACTGAAAAGAACAAAGTTGACATGATTATCATAGTCGCGCCTGACTGGTAGGAACACAGAGACACGACTGCAGGGCGTAGGTTGAGTCAACGCCACCGCGAAATACCTTTTACGTCATCTTTTGGAATGTCTGGATCACAGAGGAAGTCATTTTCGAAATGTAGCTAGCATCGAATCATGTTTGGCGCCAAAAGCGGGATTTGGTTTGAGATATTTATGGAAAAAAATAAAGTTCGGTTTTTGGTTTTTAGAATTTCTGATAAGTAATTACGTACACGTAATAATGTAGATTTTTTCTCAGTTTGCTTTTAGTCATCCAGTTAATTATCATACGTTATACGCGCTTGGGTGATCATGTCTCGAAAGAGACATGACTGACTAGGTAGAAGATTTTCTTGCGGTAGGTTGCGATTGCCTTCTGCGGTAGATCGATTGCCAACCAAGGCTATAAAACCGAGTCTTACTGCTATTCAACCCATAACTGGTGGGGGAAGTGACAGATATTAATATCTTTACAAATTATATTTGTGCGATAATTAAACGAATTCGATTAGAATTCAAACTCTGCTCTTTGATTTCTCATTCCCAGCATCGTGACCATTACAGCACAACACACGGCTTGCCTTCTTCCTTTTCTTCTGATTCATTTTCTTCTTTTTCTTCTTCTTTTTCTTTCGCTTCTTCTTTATCTTCTTTACCTTCTTTTCTTCTTCTTATGCTTCTTCTTCTGCTTATTTTCTTCTTTTTTATCTTCTTTTCTTCTTTTTCTTTCGCTTTTTCTTTATCTTCTTTTTCTTCTTTTTCTTCTTTTTTCTTCTTGTCTTCTTTTTTCATTTTCTTTTTCTTCTTTTTCTTGTTTTTCTTGTTTTTTCTTCCTTTTCTTTTCTTCTTTTCTTCTTCTTCCTTGTGTACTTGCTCTTTTTCTTCTTTTTTTTCTTCTTCTTTTTTTCTTCTTTTTTTCTTTTTTCTTTTTATTTTTCTTCTTCTTTTTTTCTTCTGTTTCTTCTTTTTCTATTTTTTCTTCTTTTTCTTCTTTATCTACTTGTCTTTTCTTCTTTTTCTTCTTCGTTTTTCTTCTTTTCTTCTTTTTTCTCCCTTTTCTTTTTCTTCTTTTTTCTTCCTTTTCTTCTTCTTTGTCGTTTTTTCTTTGTCTTCTTCTTTTTCTTCTTTTCTTCTTTTTTCTTCTTATTTGTCTTCTTCTTTTTCTTCTTTTTTCTTCTTCTTCTTTTACTTTTACTTTTTCTTCTTTTTCTTCTTTTTCTTCATTATTGGTCTTGTAGCCTAACCAGTGGAACGTCGGACATTCTAAGAAGTCTATGTCGGCTTCTCTCACTAACATCCTATCCAGGTACGCTGATACCCGGGTAGAAGGCCAACTATGCGTCTTGGACCGAAGCTGTGAAAATGGGCGCGGAACTGCGCAAGGAAGAAATTCGCCGAGCCGGCGACCGGTACATTCGAGAGGTGCGCGACCCGGAGGGACATCTCCTTAGGTCCACCGACGACATGTGCGAGGCGTTCCGGCAGCATTTCGAACACCGATTTACCAAGGAGCCTGGTCTCCGTGACGAGGAGTTTCGCAGCTTTTACTTTTTCTTCTTTTTCTTCTTTTTCTTCATTATTGGTCTTGGGCATGACGGTAAACTGCATCCGGCAGCAAGGTCTCTGATTAAGAGGTTGTGAGGAGCCTTGTACCACCTCTTAATTGCTGTTGTTCCCCGGTCCACCCTAACCCGGAGTGGTAGCACCTGTTTGGGTCCCAGCTATGGACAAATAGTTAACTCCAAATTGGGGTCAAAACACCATGAAAGTAAAAAATAGACTTTTATAGAAAAATATACTTTTTTGAAGGAAAGATATTACCAACAACACATTTTTGAAGAAAAAAGTACTACCATAAAATATTTTTGAAAGAAAAAAAATATTCTCAGCAAAACATTTTTGAATACAAAACTAGAAGACATTTTCAGTTTTCTTAAATAAAAAAAGAATAAAAACAAAAAAGTTTCATTAAAATCTGATTAAATCGACCATCTCACTATAACCGAACATTAAAAAAACAACAACCTTAAAACCCAACCTTTTGGGCATTAAATCATCCACAGAGGTGTTGATATGCCGTTAAAGAAATCTCAAACTCAAACTCTTCTTCTTTATGTGAAGTGTCCGTTCAGGACGTAGGCGATCATGGACATTCACTTGCTCCTGTCCCTTGTCTCTCATAATATTTTCCCCCTTAATGTCTCTCCCAAACCCCGCTTCACCATCCATTTGCTCAAGCCTGTCAAATATGTCTCGTGCTGCTTTCCCTTGTACTCATCAGTCCTGTGAGTATTAGATTCTCCAAGCCCGCTTTCCTCTTTACGTATCCCAGAAACCCCAGCTGTCTCTTCCTGGTGCTATATATGAGTTTTCATCTCGTTCGCATCCTCTCCAGCAACATGTTGCTCACATGTTCGGTTCATGTTATCCTCAACATCCTTCTGTAGAACCACATTTCTGCTGCTTCAAGCTTAGTTGGACATAACAGTCAGATAGTAAGTAAAGATCGGTTCCTCTCTTGTACGGAATATCACTCAATGTTAGCGTCAATAAGAGCAATTCCAATTCTCTGCAAGTCTGTTAAAAACACTTAGACCAGTTCATCATCCAGAAAGATACGAAGTTCTGAAATTTTCTGCAAAGGTAGGGAAGCAAAATGGCGCATATTGCATAAATCTATGTATGATTTGGTTCTCTCTAAAATCTACTGCAACAGTTTACTTCTAATGCCTCCGCCTAATATTTGAAATTTTATTGACTATGTATTTTTTGTTGGTGAAATATAATTTATGGATAAAGCGTAGTCACAACAGTCCATGATGGTCACAAAGTTAGGGATCAGTTTATGCATTGATTATAATAGAGAATCAATCACCCGGATGTATATTATATAGTATCAACAGTCCATGATGGTCACAAAGTAAGGGATCTGTTTATGTATTGATTATAATAGAGAATCAATCACCCGAAAGTATATTATATAGTAACAACAGTCCATGATGGTCACAAAGCCAGGGATCAGTTTATGTATTGATTATAATAGAGAATCAATCTCCCGAATGTATATTATATAGCAACAACAGTTCATGATGGTCACAAGTCGGTATCTATCACATTACAGACCCTCCTCTGAACCTTATCGAGAAGCCCGAGGAGAACAGCAGGGGCACCCGACCAGATATGGCAGCAGTATTCAATGCACGGGCGGATGGTAGATTTGTAAATGTGCAGGATAGATTTAGACGGAAAAAACTTCCGGGCTCTACACAGAGAACCGACTTTCATAGCAGCGGATTTAGCAATGGATTCGATATAGTCATTCCATTTGAGTTCCGCTGAAAGTGTGAGACCAAGGAGGCGTAGTGTTTTACTCTCTGGGAGGCAAGCCTGGTCCATGCTAATGGGAGGTAGGTGAGATTGTCGATGATGGTTAATTGAGAGTAGCTTCGTTTTAGAAGCATTAAAATTTACTAGCCATTTCTTACCCCAGTCCAATATGGATTGGAGGTCTTTTTCAATCTCGGCTGCGAGGTTAGCTTTGACGCCTACACCAGATTTTTGTTGGAGGCGAGGGTAAACTGTGGTGTCATCGGCGTACAAACCTATTTGGGCTCTTATGGAATAAAGATTTTCAAAAACACACAGTTTTTCATTTTCACGATGAAATTTTAAATCGACAAAAACCTTTGCACCGACCTAATACTTGTGTTATATATATATATATATATATATATATATATAGTGTATCGAGGTAGCAGATAATTTTCTAAACATATACTGTTAAATATAAGAAACAATAAATGTCTATGATGTTTAATCACGAGCCGTTTTAAACATCGTATTTTGGCTTTAATTTCAGGTGAAAATAAAAACAAAATTTTCCAACATTTGAATAATTTTTTTAAAAGTTGGTTCTAAATTTGTTAAGCAACAATAACAGTCACCAAATAGCAAACGCAGTTCGTAAATTTGCGGTTCTATGACGTCACAAAGTTTTATGTCAACACAAAATAAAATCGTCATTGATGGTGAATGTTTTTATGTTAACGTCCTTATAACCTCTCTGAAGATGGATCATGTGAGTCAAAAGCTTAGAACCAACTTAATAAAAAAATATCCAAATGTTGGAGAATTTTTGTCTTTATTTTCACCTGAAATTAAAGCCAAAATTCGATGTTTAGAACAGCTCATGATTAAACATAATAGACATACGTTGTCTCTTATATATATATATATATATATATATATATATATATATATATATATATATGGTTACAGTCATATCACGTTGAATACACCGGTTCTCGCTCGATCACCGAAGTTGAGCCTGGTCAGTACTAGATGGATGACCGTTTGGGAATATCAGGTGCTGTAAGCGATTATTGACGGATGTGTGTTGTGGTGCAGTGGATATTGGCTCGGAAAGAGGAATCGGTGAGCCGAGGTCGATTTCCAGTCAAACACTCTGCATTCACTTACGCACTAGTACCCTTGGGAAAGGTATTAATCCGTCCCTTCCCTCCAGTTATGGGTTAAATATCTGAGGTCTGCTGTTCATGCGATCCGTGGCAAACTTCTGCACCGATTGTTTGTTATCAGCAGTTCCAAAAAGTGTGGATGGTGCAACACAAGCCTTCACCACTCTAATCAATTCTTTGTGCGGTAGTCTAACTGAGGCTAGACACTCATACGTCGAAATCGACGGGAGAGTCCATAATATATATATATATATATATATATATATATATATATATATATATAATACGCGTGTTGGGGGCACCTCGACGTTGTGTAATGATTAGTATGCTTGTCTCTCTAGAACCTATTACGATTGTGTAGTGAGTTCGATCCTCACTGGGTATCCCGTACTCTCGGCTGTGTGCCAAGCCACATCAAAACGGTGTTTAGAAAAGCAATATATATATTGCTTTTCTAAACGCCGCTTAGATATATATATATATATATATATATATATATATATATATATATCTGTGTGTGTGTGACTTTAATTATATTATGATGTATAGACCTTTTACAGGTTTATTTGTATTTCTTCTTTATTTTGTCTATTTTTAGTTTTGTGTATACTGTGCGTATATTATTGTGTGCATATATGGCCTCTTAGAGTTGTGTGTTTGTTTGTATTTATTTTGTGCGTGCTTATAACTATTCTCTTGTAGATTGTTTTTCCTTAAAGATTTCTTTTTGTATATGTATGATTTTGTTTTATGTGTTCTTTAGTTTTCTGACATTTCCGGTATCTGTTGCCTCAATGTTTCACTGTTTACACCTCTACCTTTCACTTAACCTTGTTTCCTCTCTGTGTCAACAAATGAAATGAAACTATTTGATTTTTCGGGTTTGTAACTTTTACAACTGCCGAAATAAATTCTGGATTTATAATCGTTTAATTTTATTGAGTTTTCCTCTCTCTCTCTCTCTCTCTCTCTCTCTCTCTCTCTCTCTCTCTCATATATATATATATATAATCTCACACCCTGATTGAGCACTCTGGAAGAATGGTAGACTTTGAAAAACAAAGTAGCTACTCTGGCATCTACGCATCGTTCTTTCAGTCATGAATTAAAACACTTTCAGTTACTGGCGTGTGTATACATGATATATCACACGCTAAAAGTCCGCTTCCTTCTACCGACCGCCCAGAGGTAGAATCGCCGACTGACGCCAATTCGGTCGGGTTTCAATCCTGGGTAAAAAGCAATCGGATGTCTAACCGTATTGATGAGCTCTGACACAGCGAAACAGATTTGTCTGCGGATGACTATATACATAGTCATCCGCAGACAGATCTGTTGTATATATATATATATATAGATATAAGATTTCGGAAATGGTCGAAAAATCAGTTTTCTTCTTAAAATACCATTCGTCCATGCACTGAATATTCTGCAACATCTGATCTGAAGAAGATTCTGCAATTCTACTGGTCTTGACCTGGCATCTATAATTCAATCACCCCTCCCCCCGGCTGTAATGTACTTTCTCTATTAGTCATTCTGTTAAATGCCATACGCGATACATGCTTGCGCGATCATCGAAAGAGACATGACCGACTTACTGCGGTAGACTAGTTGCTAACTAAGGCTATAAAACCAAATATGTTCTGATATTTAACCCTTAGCTGGAGGGAGAAGCTACCAATTAATACCTTTCCCAAGAGTATTTACGCGAAAGTGAATGCAACTAGAATTCGAACTCGGCTGTCCGATTTCCCATTTCAAGCCATTATCTACTGCACCAGAACGTCCATTTTCTGTACCTTTTTCGAAAAATACTCACATGGTAATTGTTCTGATTAACCTTCCTCTAAAAAACTAACACTTTATTAATTTAATGCAATACTACATTGGCATCACGTTCCCATCGTTTTACGCTTGAAATGGCAAGATATAACCGTAAGTTCTATGCTAACAGTTTCTTCTATCGCATTTCTCGTTTATGGGAAATTCTTTGCTTTTTTTTTTTTGCTTTTTTTGTTTTCTTGTTAACTTTAATTTTCAAAAATTTAAATCCAATTCCAATAGATATCTTCTGTCTTCTTAAATCCTGTTCTTTTATTGTCCTCTCGCCTTAATAGTGTTTTTTTCTCATATTTTCTCACACTCAGTCTAGTAGCTTTATTGCGTTGCTTGGGATAAAATGATTCAAATGGCCCATCTCACTGCATAATATCCACGCCTTTAGGAAAGGACCCTTCTCCTTTCAAAGGGAAATCCTATTTTAAGCTCAGCTTTTAAAGCTCCTTTGTGGCTGATGCGATTATTCTGTGTCGGGCCAGAATGTTTTTGTCCGCCTGAATCCATCTTGCAAATATACAAATCAACTATCCGTCCGTGCATAGAATACTGCTGTCATATATGGTCAGGCGCCTCTGCTCATCTCAGCGTTCTTGACAGGCTCCAAAGGAGAATCTGTAATGTGATAGATCCCGACTTGGCGGCTCGACTCCAGCCACTTTCTCACCGGTCGGATGTGGCTTCATTCTGTCTCTTCTAAAAATATTTTCATGGCTTCTGCTCTGACGAACTTAGGTCACTGGTGTCCCTGCCACAAGAATTTACTCGTGCAACCAGACTGGCAACAAGGTTCCACCCATTTACAATTAGATCAGCCAAATGCTGCCGGCAATTCTACCCCATCAGCTTCTTTTCTCGCACTTCCCACCTGTGGAATTCCCTTCCATATTCTTGCTTTCCTGACGGCTACAACCTCCAGGAATTTAAATGCAGTGTCAATTCCCATCTCTTATTCATTTGACTCCAGTCCTTTCTACATCACTCCGTGTATCTTGTTTTTTTCCTTTCTCTTTACCTTCGCAACTGTCTTCACACATGTGTTTCCATCCTTCTCTTGCTTTTTCTTTGACACCCCCTGTAACTGGTTCGTATTTCTCCTTACTCTCCTCCTATCTAAACTTTTATTCTTATGTAGCCCCATGCACATCAGTGGCGGTACCGCCTTGCTTGGGGTTAAACGATTAAAAAAAAAAAGACAGTCTGTTCCTTGGAGCATATGTGTCATATTTTCTCAGCGTTTATATATTCGTGATGCTTCACCTACTTCAGTATTTGTCGCAATAATAGTTTTTTTTTTTCTGGAACCGAGTCGAATCAAAAGATTTCGTATTCATGTTGTCCTAGTAACACAGTTTTTATTAAATGCAACAAGGGTATTTTTTAGTTAACTTCTGTTAACCTAGAAGCGACCATATGCTTGGGCTCACTGATTGTAAGAATCGTTTAAATTTTTTTGATCGAGCGCTTTCAGACATTGGTGTTGTTATTTTCAAAACCTAGGAGTTCTGTATACACATATTCAAATAATTTGAAACAGTGTTGGTCGCTGGGCGTTATTCTTCTGCGGGACGAGTTGCAAGCGAGCTTCTTCATTGTTCTGGATGTCGAAATGTGGCCTCCCTTTGTCTCTTCTATAAATACTTTCATGGCTTCTGCTCGGATGAGCTTAAGTCACTGATGCCTCCTCAACAGGTGTTTACTCGTGCAACCAGAATGGCAACTGGGTCCCACCCATTCACAGTCAGGTTAGCCAAATGCAGACGACAATTCTACTCCTGCAGCTTCCTCTCTCGCACTTCCCGCCTGTGGAACTCACTCCCGTATTTTTGCTTTCCTGACGGCTACAACCTCCAGAAATTTAAATGCAAAGTCAATACTCATCTACTAACCACTGGCCTCTAGCTCTCTCCCCTCCCCTGTATAACCTTCCCTTTCTCTCCACCTATGTATCTGTCATCGCACCTGCTTTCTCAGCTTTCTATTGTACCTTTCTAACTAGTTTGTATTCCTCACTCTTTTCTAATTAATCTTTTTACATTTTTGTAACCCCCTGCACATCAGTGGCGTTTCCGCCTTGCTCGGGGTGAAATGATTAAAAAAAAAATATCTGTGGAGGTTCATTACTTATGTTCACTCTTAGCGCATATATCAAACACCAATATCTATAGGAACAAATGCCAAGTGCATTTACACTAATTTTACCCCCCCCCCACAAAAAAGCCCTCAAATTCTAGAGGCTAAACAGTCATATCATGCTAAAAACAGGCTCCCGTACGATCAACGAAGTCTAGGCTGGTCAGTATCTAGATGGGTCACCGCTTGAGAATGCCAAGTGCTTTAAGCTTGGATGATGCAACGGATAACGTCTTGAAATTTAAAAACAGTGATACGGGTTCTAATTCTAATCGGCCCCGTTATATTCGCTTACCATTGATGAATACGCTTCTTCTATCCCACTTCAACTATCAGTTAATTACTAATACTTATCTAAGCCTATAAGTTTAAAAAAATGTTAAAATTAAAAAAAAAAATTACTGGCTTTAAATAACTTAAATAAGTGTTGATAAGACGTATAGAACGAATTAATGAAAAAAAATTCTTACAACCTAATAAAAATATTCTGGCTTTAAATAACCTGCAAAGAGTTGATAAACCCTAGAAAACGAATCAATCAATCATTCAATCAAATTGTAGACGCATATGACTCAAAATTAAAAATCCCTCAACGTTGGTACGACGGTTAAAAATGTATTTAAAAACTGCCTATAAAATTTGTATTTCCTCTCTACCATAATTCAACTGCTACGTCATAAGAGCCATAATTACTTGCAGTGATATGTTATCGATCGAATCAACCAGGAAGCTGCTATTTTAAATTTTCTTTTGTAGATGTGATAAGCCAGCAGTTTGAAAACTTGAATTGGCGGAGATGTCTTGTCTGTATAAAGACATTTTATTATTCATTCCAGAATGAACAAATTCTGACTGTTTCCTATTCTGCTCTCTTGTGTTGTTTTGGCTTTTTAATCGGTATCACTCCATGCAAAACAGTCAAGCCACTAAGACACAAGTGGCTACTGAGCCTGGAAGAATTACTAAACAGAAACATTACTAATAAGCGGGCAGAGGAAAGAATAATCGGGAAGACAGTAGATAGCGATTGACATTGATTTTAATCTTTACATTATTAATTCTTCGGATTGTTGTCTTCTACTGTATTGCCATGTTTACGACGTTCCGGACTACTTCAGGTGCTAGGAATTTTGAACCGAACTCTTGATTTCGATCACTGGGGTATAACATTCTCATTCCATGTGTAATTCTACTTCCGGATGCCGGAGATAATACATGACCTCCGGAAGTGGCATCGCACAGGGAATAAGAATGATATACCCCAGTGATCAACTAAAGGGTTCGATAGAAAATTCCTAGCACCTGAAGAAGACCGTAGCGTACAACGGCCGAAACGCCGTAAACATGAAATAAAGAAGAGGACAACAGTCCAAACAGTGTAAATAATATACATACTCATTTCAGAATGATAGACAAATATTCAAATTTTTCCAGATTAAAGTTGGCTGGAAAACATGTCAGAAGGGAGTTCCACAAACGAGAAGTGTGAGAAAAGAAACTTTTAAGATAGAATTATGACTATATCTTCATTTATGTGCCATGTCCTTTCAAGACGTAGGCGATCAAGGCTTTCCACATCTCCCTGTCCCTGGTGGCTCTTAGCACGCTTTCTCCTGTTGCACCATGCAACCCTCGTTCTGTTATCCACCTGATCAGGTCCTTCAAATATGTTTTCCGCTGGTTTCACCTGTCTCTATTTCCCTCTATCTGGCCTGTTAGTATCAGGTTCTCCAATCCCTCCTTCCTCACTGCATGTCCCAGGAACTTCAGTTTCCTCTTCCTGAAGCTCAGTATTAATTTCCTCATCGATTCCATCCTTTCCAAAACCTCGTCATTGCTCACATGCTCGGTCCATGATATCCGCAGCACCCTTCTGTAGAACCACATTTCAGCAGCTTCAAGTTTTTCCTTCATCGTCGAAGATATTATCCAACATTCACTGCCATATTGAAGAACCGACATCACATAGCAATCTAGTACTCTCCTCTTTGTTTCAAGTGAAATTGTCCTGTTTCTTAATACTTTACTCAACTTCTGGAATGCTTCTTTCGCCATGCCAATTCGCCTTCAGATCTCAGTGTTGCACGTTCCGTCTTCTGTTAGAACACTTCCTAGGTATTTAAATTTCTGTACCTGCTTGATTTTGGAATCCCTCACCTGTAATTGGCATTTTGGGCTGCCCTTTTTGCTGATGACCATGCATTCGGTTTTCTTGCAGTTTATTTGTAGTCCTTTTCTGTCACTCTCTTCAGATACCTTCTGTAGAAGGTCTTGTAGTTTCCTTTCATCTAACCAACTCAAATGTAAATTTATGAGATATCGACGCCAATCTAGTACAGCGTTTAAATTAAATAAAATCTAAGTACGATAGCGAAGATTTCACACGAACAATTACTGTGAAATTATTTATAGAAAAGGCACAAGAGGCAACCTTACGGCGATGGAAATTGACTTAAACCGAATTGCCAGATCAGAACCGATAATATTGCTGATACTTCTTTCGATTCAGCATATAAAAAATTCAGTGAAACATTAAGAGCAAATATATTCGACCAGTTTTCATTTTGAAGAAGAAGGAAATTACTGGAAAGTAAATGAAACTCACCTGAAGTGAGTTGAATGTGTAATACTCCTCATGCCAATGACATTTCCACCGAGCTTCTCTACGGCATATGACTTCATTGAACTTCTTTTAATGTGTTCCATTCGAAATTATATTTACATTGGGGTCATCAGGAGAGAAAAAAAATCTGATGATACCTGGAGCCATTCGAAGGATCGGAACGTTAACAAGAACACTATTTACACTATTTACATCGTTCGGATGTGCGTTGTGGTCCAGTGGATATCGACTCAGAACGAGAAATCGGAGAGCCGAGTTCGAATTCCAGTTGAATTCGTTGCAATTATATACGCACAAATACCCTTGGGAAACATATTAATCCTTCTCTTCCCTCCAGCTATGGGTCAAATAACAGGACAGCGTGGGTTCTATAGCCTTGGTTGGCAACCAGTCTACCGCAGAAAGCAATGGCAACCTACTGCGGGATAATCTTCTGCCAAGTCAGTCATGTCTCTTTCGAGACATGATCGCCCAAGCGTGTATCACGTATGACACTTAACTGACTGACATCGTTCGGACTGCTGTCTTTATTATCATTATTGCCATATTCACGACGTTTCGGTCATTGTAAGTTACAGCCTTCTTCAGCTGATATACGTTGACATTTTGAAACGAACCCTTTGTATGTTCTATGGTTGTTTTAGTTCCACGTGTCATGCCTTTTCTGGGTATTTCAGTATCACTTGATTCCTTTTCGTAACTCAACTTTACAAGTTTTTGTTTCTTTTGCTGTGGCCAGGTATTGAACTCACAACTCTTTGGGTCAAGTCACTTTTTGGATCCCTTCAACCAACTTGACCACGTGTCCTGTATATAAACGCTTAAAATAGTAGAGATTGGATCGAGAAGGAAAAATAAAAAAGAGAAAGGGCATAAAATGTGAAGAAGATCTCGAATCAGAAAAGAAAGATATTGACCATAGAAGGAAGTTTGATCGATAATTACTACATAAGATTCTGTAATATGATAATTACTACATGTGATAATTACTACATGTGATAATTATATATATTATTAGTCATTCTATTTAATCACAAACAGAATACCTACATCGAATCCATAGCTTCATTTACTGCTAGGAAAGTTGGTTCACTGTGTCGGGCCAGGATGTTTTTGTCATCAGAAACCATTTTTTACATTTATAAATCTACCCTTTGTCCGTGCATTGAATACTGTTGCCATATTTGGTTGGGAGCTTCTGTTATTCATCTCAGGGTTCTCGACAAAATCTAAAAAGGAATCTGCAATATAATCGATCCTGACTTAGCAGCTGGTTACTTTATAACCGATATAATATATATATATATATATATATATATATATATATATATATATATATAATACTTATGTACTTGTAAAATCCGAAAAATAAAGAAATTAGCTGAAAATTGGGAAAAAAGTAAAAAAAAAACTTTTTTCATTGTATTCGAAGCGAATTACAAGGGCTAGTGGAAGTGAGAAATGGCGATAGTCACAAGTTGTCAGGACTTTTGATGGGGTTAAATTAAGGCTGGATCCTTGCTCCCACATCTGCTGGGAAATTATTTTAAAATATCTGAAAACCTAAAATGAAGTACTTCAGAAGACGAGGACGAAAAGGAAATTACGCTGTGTGAGGTGATGATATTTCATTCGTTAAGCCATAACTCCACCTTGAATTGTGTGTGGAAAATAATCTCATTGGTCAAAGTTTTGAGTCGCATAGATACTCGGTCTATCCCCTAAGAGAATTGTGGACAACTATAAAAGTCGGGACCCTGAGAGAGTTTGAGTAGTATTTGAAATCGCAGTCAAGATGTAACGAGTGAGGGAAAAGAGTTCCCAACCGGGGGCTATGCAGATTGGGTGCCAGCCGTATAGACAGAGACTGGTAGCCTTCCATAGAACTTATGGCTGAAGATATAAAGAAACATAGAAAAGCCTGCCGCCGATCAACTTAAAAGAGTTAAAGTCGAATATTTCGCCTCCGATAGAGTCCTAGCTAAAGATGTATAGCTAAAGAATGAACCGAGAAAGAGTTAAACTAGCTGAAAAGAGATTTTTTATTGCCGAGTGAAAGGGACAAGACGAATCTACTATTATCACCAGAATGCTCAACTTCGGCCGTTTCCGTAAAGCTTCGGTAAAGAGCCAAGTTTAGAGTAGATAGTTTTTCAGAGCTGTCGAGCGAAAGAGACCAAACGACTCCCACCGCTGCCATCGTCGCAACTGTTCGCTCCCATTCGGTCGTTTCCGTAAAGCTTCGGTAAAGAGCAGATTTTGGGAGTTTTTCAGAGCTGTCTAGCGACAGAGACCAAACGAACCCTCCGCCAGCCGCCACGTCACTCCCCTTCGGCTATTTCCGTAAAGTTTTGGTAAAGAGCTGGGAAAAAACTTGTTTTTATTTGGAAAATTGAAAGCCCTGATTATTCTTAACGAAACTTCGCACTGTTATGAAAAGACTTTTTTTTTTTTTGAAAATCGAAAGCACTGATTACTTAACGAATCCTTCTCTCCGTTGTAAACTTTGATATTCGGTGATTGTACATTCTGCTTTTATAATTAATTATTTTTTCTTATATATAAATACTTTTTTCGTAACTCATCCAGGCGTCTTCGAACTTATTCATTTATTTATTTTTTTGGTGCCGTATTTATTTTCTTTTAACACAAGTGTACACGAGTGTCCGGTCTGGTTTGAGGTGGTAGAGAGACGGCCACAGGGTTTTCAACGTGACTTTTCTCAGATCAAAGAACACAGCGTGGGCAGAGAAGTTCACCGTTGTAATAGACGTTTTGAAGACCAGCTACTGTGGCGAGGCCATCGTCACGATTAGCGACCCGAGAGCGTCGTCATAACTGATGCCGTTTCGATAGCATAAAACCACTCAGGTTCGGGTCATCAGGTAATCATTGTAATTCGGCGTCCGTGGTCCACTAGCCGGTCAAGAGTGTCATAAAGTGCTTTCCTGGCAACTTCTCTGGTGAGCTTTTTTTTCCTGGTTCCCTAACCACATGTATTTACTCGCTCTGCTGGATTGGCATCAAGGTCCCACCCTTTTACCGTCAAAATAGTTAAATGTAACTGTCTCTTCTACTATAATAGTTTCTTTTCTCGCTCTTCCCGTTTGTGGAACACGTTTCTAGTTGTTTGCTCCCCTAATAGCTACATTCTCTAAAAATGACGCTTGTTAAATTTGGAAAGTGGAAAAGAAATTAACTAACGATATTCCGATAGACAAACAAATAAAATAAACTAAAAACAATCTTTTTAATCTTAAATAAACTAAACTAAACATAGCTTTTTAATCTTATATTAAACAGGAATATTTTTGAAAGCTTTACGTTTTATGTCATATTGTAGACATGAGACTATTTAAAAAACAAAAAATAAAACAATAACAAATTTTTGAACAATCGTTTATCAAAAATATTTTGTAAGTTAAATAAAACTTTTGGGGGAGCAAAAGGTTTAAATACTCTTTATAAAAATTAGCAAAATGTTTCATATGGAATAATTTAAATTGCTTACAAATTGGATTAAATAATGTAATTTATTTTTTAAATTTTTTCTGGGAATAATTTTGGAAATAGACATGCCAATCCGACTCTTCCCCTCATATATATATATATATATATATATATATATGTGTGTGTGTGTGTGTGTGTGTGTGTGTGTGTGTGTGTGTGTGTGTGTGTGTGTGTGTGAAAAAACATTGGAAAATCAGTTCATATAAAACACCCGAAGATACCGAAAGGTTAAAACAAGGTTGCATAATCAACTGAATTCCGAACATATATACACACCCGATCAAAAATTTAAGACCACTTAAAAATCTTTAAAAAGAATTTTTTTTTTTATGGATAGATTTTAAACTCCTCCCACTTAAGGTTACCAATACTACAATCTAAAATATTATGGAAACAAAAATCTACATTCCAAACATTTTATTTAGAAATTTACATTTTTATAAAATTAATTAGATTCGGGGATCCGAGTTCGAATTCAAGTTGAATTCCTTGAACTCACTTACGCGCAAATTCCCTTGGGAAAGGTATTAATCCGTCACTTCCCTCCAGTGATTGGTTAAATAACTTGACAGATTGTGTTCTTGGTCGGCAACCAGTCTACTGCAAAAAGCAGTGGCAACCTACTGCGAGATAATCTTCTGCCCAGTCAGCCAGGTCTCTTTCGAGACATGATCGCCCAAAGCGTGTATCACGTATGGCACCTAAACTGACTGATACAGGGTGGTATAGAAAGAACAAGAGTCAAGTTATTAAGAGATGAGTATTGACATTGCATTTAAATTCCTGTAGTCGTCAGGAAAGCAAGAATATGTGAGCGAGTTACACAGGCGAGAAGTGTGAGAAAAGAAGTTGATGGAGTAGAATTGTCGTCTGCATTTAGTTGATCTAAACGTAAATGGGTGGGACCCAGTTGCCAGTCTGGTTGCACGAGTAAACACCTGTTGCAGGGTCACCAGTGACTTGAGTTCGTCGGAGCAGAAGCCATGAAAATATTTATAGAACAGACAGAGGGAAGCCGCATCCCGTCGGTGAGAAAGCGGTTGGAGTCAAGCCGCCAAGTCGGTACCTATCACATTACTGATTCTCCTTTGGAGCCTGTCAAAAACACTGAGATGAACAGCGGGGGCGCCTGATAGGATAATCCGGCCCTGCTTCCGCTTTTGCATCCTTTTCATAGATAAGTTTATTTAATGCCTACCTTAAAAGGGAGTTTTTGTTTTACTAATGCTTTGTCCCTTTAATACATTTCCGATCATGCTTCCTTCTCTTTAAGATCTGTAAGTTTTTATGGCAACATCATTGTGGTGCAGTGGATATCGACTTGGAACGACAAATCGGGGAGCCGAGTTCGAATTCCAGGTGAATTCTTCGAATTCACTTATGCGCAAATACCCTTGGGAAAGATATTAATCCGTCTCTTCCCTCCAGTTATGGGTTAAATAACAGAACAGATTAGGTTCTATAGCCTTCGCTGACAACCAGTCTACCGCAGAAAGCGATGGCAACCTACTGCGGGATAATCTTCTGCTCAGTCTGTCAAGTCTCTTTCGAGACATGATCGCCCAAAGCGTGTATCACGTATGGCACTTAACTGACTGAGATAAGATAATGATTTCCTGCTATCGGTTTTGAATTAATAGCAGATCCTCTTCTAGACTGATTGCAAAACAAGACTAGGCAACCTAGTTTACTCTGTTATTTTACCCATAGGTATTAAAAGAAAAAAGGGATTAATGTTTCTAGCAATTCTATTTGTTAAATATGACTTGGCGAGAATTTACTCTCGGTTTGTCGATTTGATGTTTGGCTCTGATCTTTTTTTCTAGAAATCGACTTTTTCCCTGAAATAGTTACATCGAAAATGCATAATTGAAGTAAATTTTACGTATCACTTGTACATGAAGCAAGTGATGGCGTTTCAAGTCTTTGATCGCAACTTTTCTACTTTTATTTACTTTTTGTTTTTATAATCATGTCGTCCTAAGCAAGGCATTTCACTGCCACTGTTGAGCAGGGGGTTACATAGCAGGTAAGTTAAAAGAAAAAGAGACAGGTTACAGCGGGTGTCAGAAAGTGGGTAGGAGAAGGATGAGAATATGGATGAGAGTGGAGTGAACGAAGAAAGAAGCATGAGAGAGAGTATGCAAGTTAGTGAGATAGGAGATGACTATTGACTTTACATTTGAATTCTTGAAGATTGTAGCTGTCGGGAAAGCAAGTAAATGGAAGGGAATTCCACAGGTGGGAAGTGCGAGAGAAGAATCTGATGGAGTAAAATTTGTATTTACAATTTATAGGTTTAACATTTAATGGGTGGGACCTAGTTGTTAATCTTGTTGCTCGAGTAAATTCATGTATGAAGAGTACCAGTGAGCTTAATTCATCGGAGCAGAAGCCGTAAAAGTATTTGTAGAAGAGGCACAGGGAAGCCACGTTGCGCAGGTGAGAAAGTGACTGTATCCAAGCTGCCAAGTCGGGATCGATCACATTACAGATTCTCCGTTGGATTTTGTCAAGGACCCGTAGGTGGTTAGCACGAGTACCCGACCAGATATGGCAGCAGTATTCAATGCACAGGCGGATGGTTGATAAAAGTGTGTCTGATTTTATTCATTTTCAGATTTAAATAATATTCATCGTTTCGTGAAAAGCGTATTCAACAGGCGTCCCATACAAGTGATATTGCAGCAAGTGTGCCCAAACCTCCATCTAAGCATACAAACGCGTTCTTTAGACAGTTTTCAACGAATGGTCAGCTTCTGTCGCACTTCTTTTTTCAATTCGTGTTTGCGTCGATCTAAATACAAGAGGGAATGGTTCAGTTTACCTTCAGTAAAGAAAAGAAAATGTGAAACATCAGTCAGTCAGTCAGTTAAGTGCCATTTGTGAAACACGCTTGGGCGATCCTGTCTCGAAAGAGACATAGCTGACTGGGTAGAAGATTATCTCGCAGTAGGTTCCCATTGCTTTTTGGCGTAGAGTGGTTGCCAGCCAAGGCTATAGAACCCAATCTGTCCTGTTATTTAACGCATAACTGAAAAGAAGAGAGGGATTAATACCTTTCCCAAGGGTATTTGCGCGTAAGTGAATGCGAGGATTTCAACTGGAATTCGAACTCGACTCTACCGATTTGTCGTTCCGAGCCAATATCCTCCGATATACTCTGATATCGGAAATATCAACATGACGCGAAAAGAAAAA